>KK115731.1:578143-602945 GCA_000611955.2 Stegodyphus mimosarum
TGTTACTCAATTATTATTAATTATATTGAAAATTATTTTTCTCAATAATTTTGTATTCTTATTTACAAGTTTCGATGTTTGTTTATTATTTTGTATTTTTCTATACATATTTTATATTTGTTTACATGAATAACCGAAACCTTTAATATTAATATTTCATAATTAAACTTATGTCAAGTTCTTGCATGTGAACATGGCAAGGCCGGGCGGGATGTTGGCGCATTTTACGCCAACGAATCTCGCCAATGGATCGCCTCCTACGATTGGGGCAGATAGAGAAAAGAAATCTAGCCTACCGGACGTGAGCAATTATTGTAAAACGAAGCTCACAATTAAATTGTATTCCGCTTCACTGTAAATATTTGTATATAATAAAATAATTAAAAAACGAAGCAGTGAAGCTGGTCCGTCGATAAAATTAATCATTAATATAATATAATTTAATCATTAATATCTGCTGGAAGGCGAAAACAATGAGTATGTGTGAGAGTTTGTATTGTGTAAACGTAATTTTCCGCAATTAATTACCTAAATTAATATCTGCTGGAAGGCGAAAACAATTTATTATTTAAACCATAATTTAACATGTAATTATAAGAGAAACATATTCAATTCTTGCTTAACACTGCAATGCCTGATCAAGGTTAAATGTTATAAAATCACTGGACATTGCGTAATGCAAGCTGCCTCGAGTACACTGCTTGGCAGTTAATATCTTGACGAAGCTACTGTGCAATTTAAGCTCAGTTTAAGCAGACTATATTTTCAAATACATTCTAATTCATTCGGCAGCTTTTTAAATTAAATTACATTAAGCTGTAGAATTCTTCAAGTGTACCTTACTTGGAATGCTTACATTTTATTTGAAATATAAAGAGCATTAAAAAAAATGAATATTTTCATTCTTTTTCCTCTACACATTGCACTTTTAATTAAATAACGGAATTTTTTCATTTGAGATTGGAAATAACTCAAACAACTACATATGTTTGAAATGATATTATAGTGTACTTAATAAACTTATAAATTCAGAAAATATTACATTTTTATTAATCAAACTAAAATTCACTTTTAAACCGACCGGAAATTGCAGCGTATCTCCGAAATCTTGACACTCACAGTTAGAATGCTTATAAAAACCTTCTGGTAATAATCAATATTTCTTACATTCAGAACCAATTGTTTTGAAACTTTTTAAGGAAAAAAAAAGCCTACAAAAAACTTATTGTCCTTAATAATATGTATATTTCACTTATTGTACAGTAGATCAAGAATGTTGCATCCATATGCCCAGTCGCTGAGGGATAGCTTTAGCATACTTAGTTGTTGAAAGATAATTGTAATCAACGGAAGATGAAACAGTGCAAAAATTGGAGCAACATATGCCAAATGATCGAGGGATTTGTATGCGAGGAGCTTCATCCGTCAGATGCTCCCGTGTTCATGGACAAAGATGCAGAGGATAATGGATCTAGCCTCTGTCACCCATGCTCGGAGTGACATATGGCAGGTACATCGGCCATCTTGACTGGTGACACGGCCGAAGGTCAGAAGCAGCGTTCCATCGCCATCGAAGCGTGATATTACTGCTGTCGAGGGATGTGACATAGGGCAGACCCCGTCCCACCCTCTTATCTGCTGGGATGAAAATCCCTGTTGGAGCGAAAAAATAAATAGCCCCAAGCCGGGCCAGCCTGCTTCTCGCCATAAACAGGACGGACTCTAATCCCGGGGTGCGCTACGACCCAAGGGACCCGGCCTCTAGTCAGTGTTTTATGGTCATTTGAACCCGTAGGGTAATGCCTGTAGATTCTTTATTTTATATTCTTAGTGAGTTGTAGTAGTCATTTATAACTTCATCTTTCGAGTGGATCCTCTGTGAAAAATGGTTATTCTTCTCGTCTCCGAGCCAAGGGAGGATTTTAAGAAGATTCTCTCCCTCCCGTTGTCAGCATTTGCATCCGAGCAAAAAGGCAGCGTAATCTCGAGATGGAAAGCGAAAGGCACTATCAGTATAATTACGAAACGGGTAGCGTCGCTAAACCTAATAACCCTGACACTACACTAAGCGCATTCCGAGTATTCTGCCGGAAATATGCGAAACAATTTACATTTTGTACCCTCTCACGACACGACGCGAAACTCCAGAATTATGCGCTTTGAGCTTACGTCATGATTAGATGATTTCTTTTACGGCCAGAAGATGATCATTTCAGTAATGTTCCTGAGATTTTGTGAGGCAGTTTTTAATTTACAAGTTTACAATGAGATTTTACAGACACATAGCATACCTGAAATATTAATAACATGATGCGTTCGAATGCAACAAGTAGTAAAATCTAATAAGCTACTTCAGGAAGGAAATTTTCAATATTTTAATTGAAATTTTGGTTTAAAGGAATATCTACTTCATGTAAATCTCATTTTCTCTTTGTAATTACTTGATGTGCGAAGCTTAAAGTAAACAAACACGCACGATGATCAATGAAGAATTAACAAATATTAAAATTTTAGCATACAAATAAATAAATAAATAAATAAATAAATAAATATGATTCTCAATTTTTTTTTCTGATGTCTTCCTTGGTTGTATGTTACTTTGACCTGAATTTGCAAAATGAAAATATTAAAACAGAATACACTAAAGCGTAATATATTTAACTCTTTTATAGTTTTCAGTATATTTATATATATTTTTTAATTTCCATTTTTGCAAATAAAACTTCACGAGTAAACGAAAATTGGAAAAAGTATTCCCGCTATGAACTTTTAAAAACAATCTGCAAGCTAAAAATAATTCTGCCCTCTTTTTTAAACAGATTGAAATTTCGCTATTCCGTGCTACTTGGAAAGGGCATGCCATCATATATATCACTTAAGCGCAGAAAATCGGAAACTAGTTTTGGAACTGGAAAAAAGGAAATTAGAAATAAACTTCCCTTACTACTATAGAGTTCAACTGTATCTCTCATAAGCTTGTTGGTTTTGAGCACTAGATAAAAATTTTAGGCTTTGTCTTGTTTAAATTCATCACATCAGTCTACATGCGTAGTTTAATGTAAAATTTAAGCTATCCGGGATTTAGATTTTTAATTACCAATATATGACATATGGATTGTTAAGGTATTTATTTAATATGAATATTACTTAACATATGAGTAGTAACGTTCTGCATTTATTATAAACATATTTTAATTTATTATTTTAGTAATGAGAAATAACTGCAATTATAATAAGTTTTAAACGCTTAAATACGCATTGTTTATGCAGTAATGTTACTAAAAATGAGTTGAAATAGCGTGACGAAATTAATTTGCCGCAAATGGATCAGCAGATTTTCAAAAAATTTGCATAATACTGGCTTTGCAATAAAAATTTCATGCAGTCTCGTAATCAATTTACATCAGAGATTGGCAAATTTGCTTCGTGAAAATAGGGTAAAAATGAAGAGAGGTAAAACTGAAGTTACCATAAAGTTATGTACTCATAAAACAAAAATTTTTTCCACAAACCTATTCGCTACATTCAAAACACGGTTACAAAAAGCAAAATTATTTGTTAACATTGGCTTACTAAAACGATAAACCTAGTTCCCATTTTTCCCTTAGGAGAATAATCTTTCACTTAAATAAAATCGAAATTTCGCATACAGTGCTTTCAAATTAGACTGTAAATTTCCACTTTCTACAGCTGATAAATACTCAGATATTTGGAATTTCAACTTTGAAAATTTCTTTTAATGCAGGTAGTTGCTACCTCAATACCGATAAAATACAATGAGATAAGATTTCAGTAGAGCACACTCACCTTTTGAACTGAAATTTTTAATACTCTGTTATATTATTCTCATCCTGTTTCATTTTTAGTATTTCACTGCGTGGTAGATAAAATATTTCATATTGAACGTTGAGCGGCTATTGCAAAGTATGTATTTAAATGCATTTTAAAATACAGAAATTTATAGCACTTGTAACATCAAGAACTGAAAAGTGCCTCTAGAACTATAGTTCGGAAAATGTACTCACTGCAGAGTGTATATATAAATGTAAGGTCTCAGCTCATGTATTAACTTTTGGCAGCACTGAAAGAGTAAAAATATTTTTCACTTATCAAAAGAACGTATTAGTTAAACTTCAATATTTTCCCACTGAATCACGCTTCATAATGAGTATTTCCAACAAATGAAATACTTCAAAACAAACATTTCTCTCATATAAACAACGGTAAAACTTATACTAAATTCTCGGATCGTAGAAAAGTATATGGATTGCTGGATTTGGGACCCAAGCTGTAGTTTGCAGACATCTGAACTGGGTTATGAACTCTTTGTCTAACTGTCATACCTCTTGACCTAAGAGAAAAACCAATGGTGTTACATGCATCTGCTAATTAACAACGAGGATTTCATTTGCAAAATAAATCCATTTCCTGTTTAGTTTGTCGTTATTTTTAATTTTTTCTACAATGACCTGTACTTTGCGTAAGGAAAGTGTAAAATTCATATGAAAACAAAGGTAAATACGTGAAGCTAGGAAGCTAAGTTACGAAATCAGAAATTTTGCTTTAACGGAAGCAATTTCAGTAAACCTGTTTTGGCTATTACTGCAGAGCCATTACGTTTTTTTTTTATGCTGAAGACGTGAAAAGTGAGCAATGCCCTCGCCGGGACTCGAACTTAGACCCCCCGAAATACGCGCCGAGTGTGCTACCGTTAAACCACGAAGGAATGCAGAAAGAAGGAAGAAATATCTTATAGTATGATTTTAGTGATCGATGCTAATATTATTTTAATATGTATTTTACTCTACTGGAAAGTAAACTGGAATCTTCCTAAAGCCTGAACTAAAATATGATTAATTTCATCACTTAAAATACTTAAATTTATTATACGGTATGATTTCAACTAACTATTTTTCCACAATATTTTAAGAATCTGCTTGAAAACGGGAAATTAATCAGTATATAATTTCAAACATATATTAAAATGCTAAATTAAAATGTATTGCAATAGGAATTAATTTTATAAATATTTGATACCTGATAGCCGTTTTAGCAAATATAAGTAGGATTAAGTTAAGTGAGGTGAACAAACAATTTGCGCAAAATCAATTTAATTAATTTCTTGCTTGCCTTTTTAAAAATTTGTTGCGGAAAAATTATATTCCTGCCTGAATAAGCTCTTATTTAAAATTTATCAGGATTTATACGAGATGTATTTTTGTTATAAAATTACGTACTTTTGTGAATAAAATAAGCAACTCTATAACCAATGTTTTCCAACAAAATGCGTTTCTCTTAGAAAGAAAAAAAATTCCAGTGCGGTATATCATTGATTAGAGATGACACGAAGAAGCGTTTCTTCGTTTGTGGAGTGTAATATAGTAATTACTGGTAAGAAACTACTTTTAGCTCAACATAATTAACGTTACTTAATGAAAAGCTTTTCTTGCACTCTGCATAGTTTAAGGCTAAAAATGATGCTTTGATAAGTTTTTATATTTTAAAGTACCTATTTTGCAATATATGGTCTCAGGCAAAATTGTTTGTATACATAGCTTTCTGTTTGTACCCACTTCATATACCCACATTCAATGTAGTAAATTACAACTAGACACAGAAAAGAGGTATTTTATGAGAACTGCTATGTACTCATTTGGTCCTTAGCTCATTTAATTCATGTCGCTGCTTGGCTATTAGTTATGTTCAAAAAATCAGATATCGTACTTGAACCTTTTATTTTTCATATAAGTGCTGCCATTTACACAAAGAAAAATAGATTTGCTTATTTAGTTCATGAGGATCACTTACAAGCTGTTTCTTCTTGCAGAATCAATAATTTATGGTTACCGATTAAATACAGCTAACCGGTATATGCTCATATTATTAACATAAGAATGCTAGTCTTTCTTTCTTTCTTTTTTTGTTTTGCATGAAAAAATTCAAAAAGTGTGCAATTTAATATGGTTTTTATTCTGTGTTTCGTTTACCTACCGAATTAGTTCAGCGGTTATTACATTTCTTTCAGTTTCAACTTTTCACGACTCTCAAAAGCCAAAATTGCTGCCGTTTCTACTTAAAAAAAAAGTTCAAAACTGTGGGAATTTGGGAGATACTGCTGAAAAGGCTTAAAATACTCCGGAGTCTGGAAGATATTAGCCTCTTCTGGACCCTGCAGTTGCAGTTGCACCTTCAGCTAAATATACTTGATTATTTTTCAGTTTCCTATATTCAGAGGATGTTTAGTACATTTTGTTAGAAAAATACAAATAATATCAGATTTCGTTTTTAAGCTACTTTTAATCTGAAAAAAAGGCTACTAAAAGTAAATAAACAAAAAATTAAAAGAAACTTAGTTTTTACTTTTTTAATCAAAAGAAATATTTGACGAGTGAATTCTACCCTGATTTAGTTGAATTTATTAAACTATATGCTCTAAGTCTGCGTCATTTTCTTGATGTAGCTCATTTATTCCTGGGAATATTTAGATTATCTAGAATTATAAATATTCAAGTATATTAAGTTGACGTAATCGTAGATTATTATAAAATAGCTTATACTGATATCATTAAAAGTGATATATTTTTACAAAGAGAAAATGGGCAACCCAAAGCAGTTGGGGCAGCTCTCTCGTCGGATTCATTTTATTCGGTACTACAGATACTTAAGATACTGCGAAGTTTGAACATATCGATACTTGCCCCTTTTAGTCATTAGTTCCCTAGATCCGAAGCACACCTGAGACAGTGGACGTGTTAGTCATACTCTGCGGTTGACTTCATTTCCATACAATAAAACCCGCTGAGGCAATTACTTTGCCCACGGACGCCGAGCTTTTCCTAAGCCATATTAATACGTGCCTCTACTTGTCATCTTGGAGAGGAGGGCCCGAGGGGTCATATGTTAGGGTGAAGGTGATCCCCTACCCCGACTGACGTATATTTGTCTCCAGGGGAGAGATTCATGTCCCTCTGTATACAAATAATATGGGTTAGGTGCCTGCACCTTCCTGTGCCATCATTCCAATATTAGAGGAGATAATCTTCGGCTTGGGTCATTCGGAGTCGATTGAAGGGAGCCGCTCTATTTACGTGCGGATCACACTTCTAACGAGATTGCTTCTCTGCACACAGTGAAAATTTGATGCTCTTGCACTTCTCTATCTGGCTCGCGGCTTCGTTCTTCTCACTTGATTGAGTTCCATACTTCTTCCCTAAAGGTACGCATTGTAAGACATTTTAATTCACGGTCACTGATCAACCGATGAGCAACTATTCAGTCATATAAATGGCGAGTTCTATAATTGATAATTATTTTTAGCTGTGCTCTTTCTGCATTGATTTTACAAAGTAAAACTAGATTTATATGTAACAAAATATATAACAATGAGAAAAAATTGCGATGAATTAAATTTAAGTAGTTACAGCAGGCTTATTCAACCAAATAAAATAATTTAGTGGGATCTTAATTAGTACAATATTACTCAGCCATAAAATAATGTTAAAAGTAAATAGTTCTGTTCATGATTTAGGGCTATGTATTTGCTTTCCTTTCTTTCTAGTTCGAAATATTACATAAAAATATTATTTAACAATATACAGTTTTTCTGGCAAGCACTTGTATTGCATATGTTATGCACAACCTTTTGGAATATTAAAATTCGAAACTACTTTCGTTAAGTAAAGATTATAATTAATGTAACTGTACTAAATGTAGAAGGGAACTATTTCCGTTTATATTAATAAATTAAAGAAAACTCGATTATTCTGATTCTAGAAGAGTAAATTAAAAAGTCTTTTCTGAGAAAAATTCACATTCAAAAACAATTCTTTTCCTAGATTGTAATTTCATAATTTATGACATACCTAAAGTGATAAAATAGTAGGGGAGCTATTTATTAGAACTTTATACACCTCTGCACCAATGTATATACGGGAGATAAATACAAATACATGCAGACCAGTATATGCAAATAGGTGAAGATACAGATTAATAGAGTAGGTAGGTCCATAAACAGAGATAACATATACATATAGCATGGTAGGTAAGCAGGTAAATAAATACAGATAGAATTTGGGAGCAAGTAAGCTCAGAAAATAAGAATATTTCCCAGACACAGGAAAGACAGCGGAACAAATAATAAATGTATTTATCATTGTACTGTTCTTTTCAACCTGCAGATCTATTTATATGTTGTCATTGCTCTTAATCTCACTTGTCTGACATAATCAGAACAAGCCAAAGCCTTCAGCAACATACAGGTGAAAATCCGACTTCATGCATAGTTCCGCTCACTTTTGAAGGAGACACCTTGGGAAACGCATCCAAGGGTCTCTCACCCCTCTTCCCTCACCATCCACCTCTCGAGAGGACTTTTCGCTCACTGCATATTTTGAGTGCCCTCATGCCGCACAGACACTAAACATTTATAAACATCCATCTCTGGGATTCGAACCCGGGCCCTTCGCTTTGGGAGTCAGCGTCGCTGATCACTTTCCCGTGTGGGCGGCAGATCTACTTATATACTTTTATCTATCCCTGTCGGTGGCCGATGGGTTAATACCGCTGAAAGGCGAACCGGCTGGCTGCAGAGCGGACTTCCCCATGTGTTACGTGAATAAGGGCCAGTTTCCTTTAGAAAATCCTCCGCGAAGGCATACCTTTCCCTTACGCAGATTATCCTTATCTGCTTTGCCATGACCAAATGACTTAATCTAGCCTTTACTATTTTTCTACAGTCTTCTATTGATCTACTTATAAGATATTATCTGCTTCGGTAGCTCTATATGTATTACCGATAGCTATTTACATTTAGTCTACATGAATATGCAACTATCAATCTTCTCTTCCTGTATATCATTAAATGTATCTAATTAAAAGTGATTAGAGACATCTGGCTATCCTTAGAAAGATAAAGGCTCTAGTTAGCTTTCTCGTAATTTACCAAATCCAAATCCAACTATCGGAACTACATTTGATTAGTAACTCGTTCTGTATAATTTCGATGATAATAATAATAAAAAAGTTTATGGAAAAGAAAGCTGTGAAGTCATTAGGTATTTCGAAGCATGAAACGCAAGAAATGTACAATATTCTCGCTGGAATTCGAACTCCGAACCTTTCGATTGCTAGCGAAATGTGCTTTCCACGAAAGCGCGTGGTAAAGAGGAAGGAAACACCTTTAACATTCCATTTAGGGTATGTTAAACATCTCCAATCTCTCTTTTGGTGGGGGAGCTTACATTCTCCCTCCATCTACAAGGAAACTGGAGAGGCCGAGATCCAGTCGGCAATTCTGGTCGTGAAGAATTGCCGTTCAGCCTCTTTAAGTTCGTCCGCTATTTGTAGGGTCATTAGTTTTGTCGATTATTCGATTTCCATTTGGTCAACTGGTAAGTGTTTAACAAAAGTGAATCATTTTATCAGTTATTATTTTAACTCTCTGAGAGTTATGGGTTTGGCTCTGAAATTTCAAAATTCCCCAAAATCTCTTGAATACGTGATATTTTCTTACTTCTAATTCCAAAATGTCCCTTTTCCTTTTCTTCCAATATACATCCAACTGGAAATCGGATTTATCAGGATTAGGCAGAAATTTTCATGTGTAACAAATGAGAAAGCCGTCTTCCGATACGGAATTTTACGTCCATGACGCTCAGAGTGTTAATTACTTCAAATATTATCCAAATGGATGTAAGTTTATTTACTTTCAGAGAATTATTTAAAATTATTAAATTGATGTATGAAATTAAAAATGGCATGCAATAATGAATTCAGTATAAAACTGTAATTAAAAGAAAAGACTACGATTAAAGATAAAGAAGGGTATACCGAAAATATTAACCTTTCTACCATGCTACTGAATCCTAACGGGGCAAATATTCATTTTAAACTTTTCAACAAGTCTTTCAGTATGACTGAATGAACCTGAAAATTTTATTTGAAATTCTAAGCCGAAGGTTTGTGAGATGCGTTCCTTATAAAATTTTGCATGCCTATGATTAAAACAATTTCTAGTAAGTATCTGCAATTTTAATACGAAGTTACCAAACACCGAGAAAACCTTAGGAGTGAAAGTAGGTAAAAAGATAAAAAATTTATTTTTGAGATTACAATATGTGTGTAATTCGAAAAACCCAGAGACTTTATTTACTGTTTTATTCACGCATACTCTGGAGAAAGGAATTAATAGACCACAAAGCAGCTTATGCTTGTTTTCGGACAAATCATAATCATAAAAACAGAAAAACGGAATGTCAAAAATATATCTTTTCGGGATATTTCCAACAGATTTCTGCATTTGATCTCACTAGTCTTTCATACCCTCTTATTTTAAGAGCGAGGAAAATTATTTCAGGTTCAATGGGTTCTTCCTGCACCATGTCTGTAAAGGTTGATATAATAAACCACGAAATGGACCACAAAGAGAGGAAACTCACCAGACGTCACTGAGGCACAGAATTTTCACTAAACCGCCATTCAATAAACCACAAAAGCGTCACTGTTATAGTTAACAGAAAGTCCATATGCATCTAGCTCCGATCTCGGGATTCGAAGTCCCTCCCCGTGTCCTAATCCTCTTTAATGCTTAACTCTATGCCTCGTACCTGAACAATAACTGCGATCAGTGCTTTTCCCCAGTTCATATCCACGCGCTTACTTCTGCTTCTCCCTTCCCTCGTCAATTTTTTTAAATCTACACTGATAGTCAGTGCATTTTATTTTCAACCATTTCATCTGATTCAATTCAATTTCCCTTCGCTTCATCAGCATGTTCTATGCTTGACGAGAGATGGCGAATTGGACTCAAGACTTAAAACCTACTGGAATGCTCCTAACCATTCGAACATCTGTCGCAGGACACTGTTTGCGGCAAAGTTTTTTCCGCTCGAAGACCCCGTCATCGAACATGGAAAATTCAGCGTGAAATTCGAGGGGATCTCAGACTCTTTGATTTCATTGTTCACGGCCCACATTCTTCCTCCTCGCCCGTGCAATTGAGGCCGGACCCGCCTTTAGTCATGGACGACTTTAATATTAATGAATTTCTGTAGAGGGATTTTTAACAGAAATAGAGAATAAGTTGGAAAAAGACTGAAACGGGAAATAGTGCAAACGACTGCTTATAAACCTATTAATTACAATCTTAATAAACTTACGAAAATTTGTATAAGCCAAAGTAAGCATTAAAACGTGAAATAAATCAAACAGAAGACAGAAATACCTTCTTATTTATTTAAGAACTATTTGTCACTTAACCTACTTTTCTGCTTTAAGATCTAGAAACTTACGCGCGGAGTTGCACTGTGTTTGCTTAGAAAAGTATTTGATTTTATACATTTATTTTCGAATGAGGTCACTCGTAAAGAAAAATTTGAGATATAATTTTAAAGATAATTAATGATATTGTTTCTTCTAAGAAAAAACGAGAGTCGAGAGTTTTTAAATACGAGACCTGAACTAAAAAGATATTTTGATGATAGTAGGACATTTGTATTTTTGTAAGATAATAAAAAAAGCCAATTACTTTTAGGGGTTTTGTTTCAGTGTATAATTCAAACCAAATGAGTTTTTTTAATAAGATATATCCAAGCATTCCTTTGTACAAGCAAAAATAGAGGTACAATACGTATGTATTTAATAAGCGAAGGAGATTTTATAAAGTCTCTCAGAAATCCATAATTGAAATTTGTTTGATAATTAAACTGGAATATATTATTTCATGATTTCGTAAGATTCTTTTGACTTTAAATGGAATTATAGTACCCATTTATTTTATTTTTGTTCACGAAGGGTGGTGTTTCGCTTTCTCATAGTATCTAAGTTATACTATCTTTAGAAATGTTCACTGAGTGTTAGCGTCATATGCATAAATTTTTATCCAGTTTTCTAAACTTTTAAATTCATTCTATTTTCTTCAAATTTTTTATTCACACACATGTAGAGAGTACTGGAAAATTGGGAGCAGCTAACATAAAAAATCCACGCCTCCTCACCCGAAATCCAGTCATGCATTTTTCAGAGTACGGCAAGAATTGAGCACCACAAGAATGAATTCTAGTTTAATGTGCAACTACAAGAGAGCGCATGGGAAAGAATGCTGTAATTACTTACACATGTATTTACGTAGTATGTAAAAAGCTATGTGTCGTAAACTTAGAGAGTAATTTTGTGCATTACTAGTTAGGAGCAATCCAAACGGAAGTTTAAAGCGTGTTTTTTTAAGTACGTGGTCGCTATATCTGGATAAAGATTTTGCATCCTATTCGTCTTCAAAAGAAAATTACACATAAAAAAAATTGAAAGATTTTAGATTTTAACGTCTCAAAAGAGAATATGTTTAGGTTTTTTATGCTGTCATTGAGCTCGCAATTTATCTGTCTGCGCTTGAAATTCCTTCTGCTGACGCAACTTTTTGTCCTTTGAACTTTATTATTAAACCCCACTTTTTTCGCACTTACGCCGCTTAAAATTCAACAGCAAAATCACAAAAATTTTAAATAGCATTTCTTTAGAATTCTAAATACTGTGTTAAGTGTTGTTACACATTTTAACCCCAGTAGGTCTATTATTCTCGAACCTCACTTTTGTGCCGAATCACTTTTGTTGTCAAGTAACTAGCCGCTGATGCGGCCAGCCGCCTAAAATAATTACTAAAAGAAAAAAAAAAGTATATAATGATTTTTAACAAATTCAGCTTGTGTAATTTCACGGGTCAAGCTGGTAGTTAATAAAAAAGATAAGGAACTTCGTTTATTACTTTTAAATTGCCAAGCTTGTTAATCAGTAACAAGCAGACTAAATGTTTTAAAAAAATTTTATACTTTATGTTTCTTCAAATGGCAACAGACTGGTGCGTAGAAGTTAAAAGTACTTAATATCGAATATTTTTAGAATTCCCAATATAGTGCTAAATGTTGGCATGCGGAGTTGTTTTTTATATTCTCTGTATTATTTCTTTAAAAATAATACGCGGCGATAAAATTTGGTGGCAACATCCTTTTATTTGTGCTGCCACACATTTTTTTTAATGTTCGTTATGTTACTTCTTTAAACATAATACGTAGAGATGACGTTTGATGTCAACATTATTTTATTTGTGTTGCTATTTTTTATATTTCCTAAATTATTTCTTTAAAAATAACACAGGGCGATTTCATTTGGTGGCAACATTTGAAAAGTGACAGAGATAAAAAGGTATGGTTTGAGACTTAAAAAAAAAGGAGTCAAATAAACTATATGTTTAAAATAAGAACATTCATTTTTTGTTTTACAGCTCAACAATACGAGCAACCTGTATTAACTGTAATTAAAAACTGCTCTAAATAACACTACTAATGATTAGCACATATATTAACTCCAGTTCAAAATCTTAATATATCTACTGTTAATTACGATACAAAATTTTAATTAATACAGCTGCGAAAGTAAAATTTTAATCTATTTAATATTAACAACCTACTTCTGAAACAGCAACGTTCACGTTTAATAAAAAATAAGTGATAATAACTGTCTCCAGGAAGGCCATGTTTACTGGGACAAGCGATCAGCGCACGCAAGATACATTACCTACTTTAGTGATCCTCAACCACGGTGCGGCGGCACTTTTGTATGCCGCCAAATTTTAGAAATGTATATAGTAAAAATTATAATGGGTTGAATTCTAGTATACGGTACGCATGGGAAATTGGCGAAATTCGGTTTTAAGACATTAATAAGCGAGCCAATTGTGGTACCCAAGCCGATTTTGGTGCTCTGGAAGACAGCGCAATTCGGAGCATTTTCCTGCATGTTCAGTACATAATTTAAATTAAGAAGTTCTGATTTGAATTAACTTTCAATGAACAGGAAGAACTAATTTCGCTTTCTGATAATTGAGATTTAATTTAAAAATATTTGTAAGAATCAACAAAGATGCGATTATCCATGATGGCCAAAAAAAGCTTTAAAAATATTATTACAATTTTCTATATCTTATTTGCGTGAATTCGGAATTTTAGTATTAACCAGCATAAAAGCGAATAAAAAAGCGAGGCTGTTAAATGTAGAAGGTGATATGGGAGTAGTATTGTCATTTTTACGACCAAATATGAATGAAATTATCAAAAAACATCAAGCTCAAATTTGTCATTAAACGTATTCCTATTATTAACTTGTAATTAATCCCTTAATAAACGTACTGCTGTTTTTATAGTACATATTATTTTACATTCAAAGTTATTATCATAAACTATTTCACACAGTGTATTATAGGTAAGTAAGTAAACAACTTTTAAACTTATCTTTTTCTTTGTGTGCCGCCAAATTTTGAAATCTTTAAAAGTGTGCCGCGACAGGAAAAGTTTGAGAATCACTAACCTACTCTATCTGAAAAAAAACTGTTCTTAAAGATTTGTTAGAGTTTTTCATTATAATTCACAGCCTTGATATAAAAATTGGTAAATATTTAATTTTTATCAGAATAACAGGTATTGTTTGCATGCGCTTTTAAATCTACAATACACTTTCTACAACAAAAAATCAGACAGGAAAATAATGTGCAGAGAAAGGCTTCATACCTAACAACCCTGAAAGTAAAGCTTTTGTCACCATTTCGCACAAAACTGATGAAAGCACATTTCGCTTTCGAGGCAGAGATGCTACTTTTTGTGAGATGGTACTCGTTTTCTGAGTCTTTTAAAATTATGATTTATTAAGTATATTAATTAATTTATTTATATATGCTTTTTCTCGTTCTTAGTTATTTTTTATAGGAAAATAACATGATTTCCTTTTTTATGCTTGTGAAACTCTCGCAAAACATTCACAAATATATTTGTTTATAATTCAGAAAAAAAAAATGAAGTTTTTTCAGTGAAAAGAATCAGAAAAATTTATATGATTCATTATTATTTTATTTCAACTTTTATTACCACTTGTTGGAAGAAGCTACCGTATCTAAGCAATTAAAGTTATCATTTAAATACAGAATTTGTTACTATGAGTCAGTTTTAATGTATTTACGTTTTAATCCTTTTTACTTTTTAGTTATGAACTCTTTTCACAAACTGTATGGTTCTTATAAAACTCTGCCTACCTTGGAAAGATTTCACCACAAACGCTCGGTATGTACATGAAAAAACACATGAATGCGCATGATTTAAAACTGAAATTCGTCTGATAATTATTGGGTGAAAATATCCCAATTTTTCTTAAAGATTAGAAAAAGGAGTAAAATTATAAAAGCTATCGCCTAAACGTAAATTTGATACTGTAGTTCCAGAGTGCAAAAATGTTTTCAACAAATAATCAATTACAAAAATAGTAAAAGTTACCGCAAAAAAACTAAATGTTGGTATTGAGAGAAAACTCAACATTTAAAAAAATAAAATTAAAAGACGTAAAAATTAAGAGCATATTTAAAGCACAAGCTAAAATTGCAAAGAATGGTCGTAAATGGCATACGCGTTTCGTCAAACGACAAAAAATGAGACTGAAACGTATTTACATAAAGAAAAATCAAAAGAATCAACTTATTACAGTTAGTTTCAATTTTTACCGCTTCTAATTTTTCACAAGTTATAATTAAGATGCTGTATTAACACAAGACGCCTTCCTGTAATCTTAAATAATGAGGTAAAAGCAATGCGATTGTACACTTGCTTAATCTTTTCCACGGGGCTGGACATATATGTCTGACACATTTCCTGCATTAAATAAGGCTTAAGAAATTTTAATGTAGTCATTTGAAAATTTTAAAGTTGCTGTTTAATGTAGAGTAGGAAGTGGCAGACCATATCGTTTTTTTTTTCCTTCCTGCTTCAATACTCGTCTAAATAGTCTCTATAAACAAACAAAAGTCGCTATAGACCATGGAACATGGTCGAATATTGAAGAAAATTACTTTATTGTAAGGAATAACTTTCCTGATACAATAAAAATTACTAGTAAAGCTATACTTCCCATAGAATTTGCTCTTTGTTGTTGTCATGAAGGTTTAGCCCTACAAAAACATAATTCTTTCCACAATTCTGACTCTAAAACCATTTTAGTGGAATAAATTCCCCTAAGTGATTAAAATTATTTTTTCATATGATGTTCGTCGAAAAAAAAATTCAGGAATTTCGATGCGAGGGACTGCAACTGCTTCAAGAAACGAGATACGCTTGGTAAATGTTCTTGAAGTTAGCAGTTGTTATATTTCGAAGACTTTTAGAAACACATTTCGAAACCAAAATAAGATTCACTGAAATCGAAGCTCATGCTATTGAGCAGAGATGCAATTCCTCCCATTCTGAGCGAATTAAAATCTCTTGAGTGATCTTAAAACAGCTTTAAATAAATACGAGTCAAGCCAGAAGTTAACTTCATCGTGCAAATTCGGACCATCAAATCATGAGTCATCAAACGAAGCGGCATCCATGGAAATTCAAGCATGCTCTGTGTAAACAAGGCATCGCGAGTTATCCATGATGCTCGGCAAGCTCTAATGAAAGACGCGACGAAAAATCTCCATTATAGAAATGTTTATGTAGAGAAGGGCCAATTCAATGAACAACAGCAGTGGGGAAAAGGGACGACTGGTTGCAGGGTCTCGAATGAAAGTGCTCCTGAACCCTAGGGGTTCCCGACCAAATAATCACTGCAAACACGATACGTGATGCGAGAAGTCCAAAGGTTACCGGTCCTTTGCTAAGCGAATTGAGTTGGGCTTTTAATTGTGTGCTATTCTTATACATATTTGAGTAGAGAAGTTGAGCTTTTCATTCGATCGCTTTCGGATGCGCAAAATATTTCCCTGAGTCATCGAGGCGAACTGAAGTGGGAGGGAAGGCACACGTTACACACTACCACTATAAACGAAAGGACGTTTAAAAGAGCGGGTATTAAGAATCCCGATTTCGATTTTTTTTAACCCAACGAAAATAAAAAGAGAACCGTATCCCTTTCACTAAAACAATTTATTCTTACTTTCAGAAAAATACTTTGAGAGTTAAACCTTTTATTTGGAGCTTTACACTGAATCAAGAAAATTACTACGAGAAACAGAATATCGCACTCCTCCCAAAACTTACCCTTGTTATTTCCCAGTTTCTTTTACAAACTAATTCGCTGCCAGAAAATAACTCAAAGTTCTTAACAGTGATGTGAATTTCAGGCATTACTTTTCTGCCGAGTAAAGAAAGTGTTTGGCCAATCAGTTTGCAGTAACGCGGAATAATTGTATCCCTATAACGCGTCTTCTAGATTTCAAACAGACAGCCTGCCTTTAATCATGATATTTTACCAAAGCTATGATACCTTTTTATGTGTAGGAATTTAAATCAATGTGATTTTGTGACTCCGTCTATCGTAAAACGTAAGAATCTCAACACAGAACTATTCTTTTCTGCTATCCCATGGCTACTCCCTTCCACTTTTGAATTATAATAAAGTAGAGTTAATGAGAGAGAGAAATAAGAGAAATGAAATAAATTTCACATATTTGTTTTTAATTAGTAAGAAATTCCAAAAAGATACTGAATATATTTTAGTTTATAATAGGAGGATTTCAGATTTGAGTTCCTATAACAATAAAAACGGAGACTTAAAGTTCATAGTAAACATTTTTTTCGCAATATATTTAAAATGATTCAATGGTTTGTTACAAGATGTGAAAACTGTCCTTTAGAATGCCATTTCACCGTTATTGCAAATATTTGCGTTAGTTGTTATTTCTTAAATCTCTGAAAGGTCATCTAAAGCAAGCTCTCTTTGTGCTACATGTTAGTGAGAGGGAAAGAAAAAATTCTTTAAGTTATACGCTACTGCGGAAGTGCTTTCAGGAGCCTGATTGGATTATTTTACACAGAAAAAGCTGACAAACATTTCGTTTGACTATCGTTTCCAAGCATTAAAAAATAAAGAAAGAAAAGAAAAAATGCGTGTAATGAGCGATACGATGCAAGCAAGCATCTGCCACAATTCAGCGTACCTATTGTAAAGTTTGAACCGCGTTAAGAGATGGCTTTTCGTTTGCAATACATTTTGATTTTATTGCTTTTATCTGAAAATGAAAGAAGAGGATTTTAAAATCCCTGCACGAAGTGTTTTCATTTAAAAGCGGAGTCTGTCGTCTCACATTGTTCAATAAAACCAAAGACCACGTGTGTAGAAGAAGAAAGGTTGGGAGAAAAAAAAGAATGAAAGAAAAACTATTTCCTATACAAAATGAAAAGCCCTTCTCCAAAGTTCGGCTTGCGGGAACGGCGACAGTTTATTTTGTGCGCTTTCCCCTGAGCAGTTTGAAATTACATTTTTAATTGAAATATCCTGGCGAAGAATTTGGGAAGGAATTTGGAGATATCGAAAAGTGAAAGCATAAATTGGTGCCGCGTGTGGCATTCGGGAGGCCGGGCAAGAGCGGCGGCGCATATTGTTATTAGTCGGTGCCATAAAGCGTCGCAGCCATTCTTCGGGCGTCTTAAATGCCTCCCCCTCGGCGGCGGTGCGCGGTTAATGGGTCCGGTTTGAATGTCGTTAGCAGTCAATATTTCACAAGAAATGGTGGCAACAATAAGGCGTCTCCAGGCGACGGCGGATATGACGTATGCGCCTTGCGCAATATATAAAATTAAACGACATCATTAAAGAAAGAGACGACGCTCCCCGCAGTAATATCTTTCTAATTCTCATCTGCATCTGACAACAGAAGGGGGAGAGACGCGGATCCTCATTGGCCGGGCCCAAGGTGAGCGTGAATTATTCTTCCCGCTCCGACGTCAACCATAATCTCGCGAGTGAAGACAGTCTTCATCAGTCTTTGGTCGCCGCTATTGCTTACGAATTACATATAATTTTCATTCCCCCGTCAGAAGGAAATTAATGAGATAGACTCGGAGTGGCCCTTTAAGTAAACCATTCATCAGCCGCATCCAAAGAACTACTCCCACCTACGTATGCATAAATCTTATTTTATTTCTGCCAGTTAGATATGTTCCGAGGTCTCTCCCGGCTAATGTAATTAACACGACTCCTAGAGCAATGGCGAGCCATTTAGTTTATGAACGCCGTAAATTTGCTTCGCAGGCCGCATTTTCGGGGCTTCCTTCGTTTTTTAAACATGAGAGAGCTTAATAAATAGCAAACATTACCGAGACTTACGACAGGCGAGATTTCCAATAATTAGCCCTTTAATCGTTTCATGTCTCGAAGGGCGGCATTCGCGACCCTCTACGTACAGCAATCATCTCGTTCATGCATTGCGCTAAAGCAATACACCCTTTCCTTGGGTAAATTTTTGCTCGTCAACAAGACATGAGGTAAATTTTACTTTTACGTTCAGAAAAGGTGCATGGTTATCCCATTGAATAAAAGAGAAAATATTCAACTACCAAAAAAAAGGGGTAGATAATTTATCTACGTGAATTTCAAGTTTGGAAGAAGGATTAAAATTCCCATGAATATTTCTTTTTCTTCTTAAAAGCATATATTAGACTTAAAAGAATATAATTCGGACAAGGAACAAGTGATCAAACATTTTATGGAAAACTGCATGCAGTAGAAGGACATTTAAAAGAAATAAAAATCCAAGAATTTTGGATTTTATCAGAAATAAGCGGATATATACGTCACTGACTATTATTGGGCCCTTTTTATGAATCTAAACTCTGTATGTTTTGGAATGTACGTAAGCAAGATGTCATCATGTATGTCCAATATGCGGAACATTGTATAAATAATTTTATCTCATTTCTGTAAAGGTCTACATAACAATTAAGTTTCCCGTTGCAATCAGTTAAAGGTAGATTAATTTCATAAGGTATTTTCTCCCTTCTTTCCTCATGCTTTAGGGGTGTAACTGGAAGCACGCTCAATGCATATTTGGGAGGTCCGGAGTTCGAGTCCTGGTAAAAGCATTGCACATTTTTCACGTCTCCAGCTTTAAAATAACCCAATGACTCTACAATTTTACTCCAACGAACAGAAGAAATACACTCCGAATCGTAACATTAAAGCAACACTTTTAATCCAGTCCTGATTACAACTAATAATAAAACACTAATATTTTTACAGTGATTAGAAATCAAAGAATAAAATGTGAGCCTTAAAATATTTTAAAATTTTATAACCAACTATCACCTTTCTCCCAAAAAATTCTACGTTTCATTCTATGCAAATGGTTATTCCATGGAAACTTGAGATCGTACTAGTTATGTTAAAACTTGAGATCATAAATAACTTCCACTAAATAATAAAAAAAAAAAAAATGAGTTATAAGCGATGAAAGGATTTGATTTCATTGAATGCTTTATAGTGCTTAACGATCGCCTACTCATTTGCTACAGTTTTAGCTAAAGCGTGACCTGTTAGTTTTACGTGACAGAAATTTAGCTCACTTGCTATGAATAGTTTAAATAAAAAGATCCGGAAGATTTAAATTATGCTAATTTGAACTGAAATTACTTTGCTTGAAAGCTAAAGAAGGAAACAGCTGCGTATTATCCTTCTTTGGATAATTTAGATTCACTGTGGTTATCGTAAGCAGTGCGATGAATGAATTTTTACGTTTGAATTAATAATTTTAGCTTGTAACTTATTTTTGATCGTTAACTGGAAAAAGTCTGCAATAAATTAGCTTGTTTTATATAATTCTATGTTCATGTGAGAGTTCTTTGTCTGAAGTAGTAACTTACTAAAGACTGGAAAATAAGACTAGAAAAACTAGCAGTGGAAAGGAAGACATCATTTATTTATCTTGTCAGATATTCTTTTAAATTATTGCCTTGAAAAGATAAGAATAGTTTTTTAACTTCTATATTACACAAGTGTTAAATCACTTGATATATGTGAAGGTAAATCCGTAACGTTCACGTATGAACGTAAGATTGCTTGCATAAAGAAAAATTTGAAATTAAAATTTACCGTTGACATATTTAATATAGATACAAAGATATTAACCTCTAAAATTATGAAGCTTATCAAAAAGTTAATACGGAAATAATGATCAATAATAGTAAAGGAAATTGAAATGGGGGGAAGCGAACACTTTTTAGGTTTTTTTAGTATCTCAGTTTACAGATTTTCAAATATAATTCGCATGCATAAATTATCGTAAACAATTAAAAATTACATTATTGTAAGTACCGAATGTTATTCTTCCAATCATAATAGTAATGCAGAATTCCACATTAGTGCATGTGTGTGTAAAACAACTTAAGGAGCCTTAAATCTTAAATAAATAAATAAATTGCTTACATCTGCTTAATTATATATCCCTTATCATGACACTCATTTCACACGCAATGTTATGTAGTATTAAAAATGCAAAACTTGAATCTGACAATTAAGGTTGATAAGTGAAACATTCTAACAACCAGTAGTATGAAGGGATCCCTTGGGAAGAAGTCTCAGAACGACACAGAACTCAAAATCACTTCCTTCTATCTTGTTCCTAATTCTAAACAGTAAAAAGTAACCATTACGGTGTAAATTTCAGCACGGTGAATACTGCTACACCCCCTCCCCCTCAAAAAATGCCCCTTGCGTCTGGTTGCACATTTGCTCAATTTTACCTGTTTTCAATTAATGACAGCTTTAAAATAAAGAAAGTTTTTAGGTTTTTCTAATTAGTACTTGCATGGATTTATTTCAAAACTTTTCAATATTGCTCTAATGATTTCTTTTCGCTTAAAGCAATATCACTACTATCTGATTAGACAACATTTTCAACGTGCGGTACGTAACGAGGGTAAGTCTACCAATTTCTGTCCCGACAACATTTCGTACGAAAATTTTCCGATGGGAAAAATTAATAATTACACAAAGAGTAGAATCATTATCGTGGAAAAAATAACTTTTATACTATTATTTATTGTATATTTGATTGTGGCAAAGCAAATTAGAATTATAGGAAGGGATTTTTCTGACGAAATGGTAAGTGTTTGTGCAACGCATAAGAAAAAACATGAAAGCCTTTTGTAGTGAACCTGCTCAAATGCCTTGAATGCCAAGAAAGAGAGGCAATTTAGCGAGTTTAGTTATTAGATTACTAGTCCACAGAATCATTTAAAGAGGTTTTTTTTTTTGTTCGACTGATTAAGGCAAAGCCTACGAAGGCTAGCTGTCGGAAGAAATGCTTTCGTGAAGGCATTTCTAAGGAACATTGCCTTGCGTTCACGTTACAAGTGGACAAAACCACGAAAACGCTCATTCTCACCGGCATTAGAATTCAGGCCCAACTACCAGAGTACAGCGATCTTATTTACAATGCCACTGCTACGTCGGAGAAGAATAAAGTTTCCTAGATTTAAAAACTGAGATGTAGATTAGATCT
Source organism: Stegodyphus mimosarum (assembly GCA_000611955.2). NCBI lineage: Eukaryota > Metazoa > Arthropoda > Arachnida > Araneae > Eresidae > Stegodyphus > Stegodyphus mimosarum. Next base: position 600,435 of record KK115731.1, read on the forward strand.
AACTATTTTCCCTTGAACTAATCAATATTCCAGTCACTTTCTGAGTTACTTTGTAGAGACATTAGGTTATTTCGAAGCGGGAGACGTGAAAAGCGAGTAGTTCCCTCACCGGGTCTCGAACCTCGGACCTCTCAAATACGCGCCGTGTGCACCCCGAAGGCAGGAGAAATACCTTATGTACTCCATTCTTAAAGGGTGACTGGAGTTTAAGCATGCCAAGAAGGCGGGAGAAATACCTTATAACTTGAAAGAATAGTTTCAGACAAATATCACAAGAGTGTAGTATCACTCAGCTGAAAATAAGATTTTGAGCATATGGAAGAGAAACTTGCCTACTAGAAAAATTTCATAAGATCAAATTCAGCCTAAAACTGAATTTTTTTTTATTAAAGCCTATGACATATATTGTAGGGTTTATGCAATTTTATATTAAAATTGTGCATAATGTAGAGTTTGTGTAGCGAAAAGGATCTACATCTTTCTGAAATGAATAAATAATTTTGCCCTGCTTTTTCAACGGACATTATATCCTTTTAATCTACCATATCAATTCCCGCATCCTCCTTTTCATAATTAATTTTACAGCTTGAAAATTGAGAGCAAAAATAACGCTTGTAATATCATTTCTGAAAGAAAGAGGAAGAATATAGTACACAGACAAGCATATGTGAATAGATGTACAGTTGTTTACTATGCTGTGAATTTCGAAGAAGTCAGCTGTAGTTTGTTTCCATTATTATTCTTTCTACTTTCACACTACACGTTGCAACGCATTTCTTGAGCCAAATATAGAAATTGTATTTTTTTTAACTCTTCATATTCATATTTCTTGTAAAGCCTAAACAATAAGTCCTAAAATATTCTAAGGATGAAGGAAAGTAAAACTGTTTTCGGAATGCAGAAAGCAAGTAGAAAAAAAAAATATTTCTAAATCACTTTACTAAAAAGGCCAAGTAATAAACGCCGGTGGGGCAGAAAATATTTCCTTCGATTTGCTAGTTTTGAGGCAATAAGGCTACAGACAGTTGCAGAGAACTTTTCTACGAATAGGTTTAATTACAGAAAAAAAAACAAAAGCTGTAAAAGAGTTATCTAAAAAGTTATATATGTTCTCTTTCTCTATCTATCTAATTATCTTTATCCATATATACATGTTTAATCTCATTCAAAACTATTTCTAAAAAATTCGCGAAATAGATCAAGCAAATTGCTTATTCAGTAAAGAAAACAGACATTTCTTTTAGTTAAACGTATGGAGAGATTCGGGGAACTTGAAGCATAGAAAGATTCATCTTCACTGCAACGCAATGGCCATCCGCAGGAAAAGGGAATATGCGCTTGAATTATGAAAGGGTCCAGCTGATTAAATTTGGAGAAAGCTTTTGCGGAACAAACCAAGTTTCGAGCAATCGAAGCGTTTGCTCATTGATTGATCGATGGCTGTGTCCACCCGACCATCCACTAATTGTCCATACGCAGTCGCTCTATAATGAAGAAGTGGCGGAGGAGAAGACAGAGAAAAGCTAGGGGACCAGAACTCTATAGACTTTTGCTTAAACTGGGGATCTCAATGGGGCGTAATGACTGTCCATAATGGTTCAACTGTTGCCAGTTGCTCGCTAGTGAACCGTGATTTTCGGGAGGTCTAGCGAGGCGGGGATATAAGGCTAATGGGACCTCATGGTCTAGTTGCACGAGACTAGCAAATGGAATAAAAGCCGCTTTTTTGTTTCGCGAGGCGTTGGCTCCTCGAATAACATTTAAGAAAATGATTCCTTCTGAATGAAAAAGACTCTGAGTATTCAAGGACTATAACTAATTTCTATTTTATGGCTCACGTTATTCAAGTTTTATTCACCTTTAGAAAAGTTGAAATGTAGCTGAATAACCGCACGACTTTCACAAGGCGTGAAAGCTAAACTAATACCAAAATGCAAAGTTTTCTATACTCTATTTCGAAATAAGATACTTACAATGGTTTCTTGCTTAATTGTTAACAATACCTTAATAGTGACTAATTCTGATATTTCGTTCTCAATATTAACTTTACAAACGTACGATATCCTGTGTAACAGTCTGTTTTGCTCTAAAAGGAACAGTGAAAGAATGATATGATATCTAAACATATGTAGTCAAATAAACAGACATAAAATAATGAAAATTTCAAAAACAAAACAAAACATAACGAAAAGGAGCGAGGGCTATACGGAGAATTTATGTTTAAATTTGTCGACGACCATTTTTTTGAAGTCAAACAGAGACTTGGTGAACAATGGGTTCATGAAGAAATATACATACAACTTATTAAAACTTATGAAAATAAAAACAATATAAAAGTTCACGCATTATAGGGAAAAGCTTCTCGTGAGATTTTTCACAGTTACCAGTAAAATGATTCCTTTCAAGTAGTAACCGGAGGTACTCAGCCGGCGGAAGTGACGTCACAGGAAAGGGGGCGTGGCCTCCGCCATCTTGGATTTCTCCGGAAGTGACGACACCAGCGCCATCTTG
>KK115733.1:0-26351 GCA_000611955.2 Stegodyphus mimosarum
ACAGAAATTTTACATAAGAAATTAAAATATATATAAGTATTTTTACCACATATAAATATTTTTTACAACACTATTGTGTTACATTGCAGTTCAGGATACATTAGCATGTCATAAATAGTCAAGTGCAAGACATAAAGAAAAATTGTCTTAAATTATAAAAAAAAAACCCGAAAACAACACATTAATCACTTAAACATAAGGCGTAATTAGATACCAATACCCTTCACTCAATACATAAACTTGAGCATATTGCAAATGCGTGATAGTGTTGTATACTGGGAGTACTGAGGTATCTAGAGATTCTATACTTACTACAGGGTGTACAGGCAGTGAACAAAAGCCTAGTAAAAGCATGATACTTGATAAAATACAGGACAAAATACATGCAATGCATTGATACAATACATGAGACACGAAATACATTGATAAAATACAAGAGACATGAAATACATTGATAAAATATGAAACATGATGCAACTTTAATACACAACTCTAAAAATGTGATATACAGAGCGGAATACGTATACAAAGGTATTAACAGAGTACAAAACAGAAGATAGGGCATTAAAGATTTAAGTACAATGGATATATACATAATGCGCAGATGCTATTGCAAAGATAATTTGAGTATTATAGAGTTTGCGCAGTTCGTATTAACAGAATACAAAACAGAAGATAGTGCATTAAAGATTTAAGTACAATGGATATATACATAATGCGCAGATGCTACTGCAAAGATAATTTGAGTATTATAGAATTTGCGCAGTTCGTATAAATTACAGGAACAAATGTTATAATGAATGCAGATACATTGTTACATGTGCAAGTGCTAATACTTGAAGGAAGAATGTGCTGAGACACTGATGGACGCTGATATAACTGAGGGATTGGTGCACTACTGGATACTGATGGTAAAATACATTTATTGGTGTATTAATGACGAACTGAGAGGCAATTGGCGGATTCAGTGAGGAGAGCAGATGTCCTGACCCATCGCCCTAGTGATGTTGACAATTTGACAAATTTTGGATATTGCAGGCTTATGTGTAATAATAAATCTATTAAAAGCTTCTCTATTGGAGGTTTGGCTGGGGAGATGATGAGCAGTTGTCAATTCACATTCATAGAGGTAGTGATCCGGGGTGCCGTGACCTCCGCAGACGCATTGGTCAGTTAGAGATATGTTGCGTTGTGGTATTTTAGTATTAACTTTTCAGATTGTTGCCACCAAATATTATCGCCCTATATTATATTTAAAGCAATTAAATAATGAAGAATCTGCATAAATGTATATATGTTTCTCGCATTGTGATAAAACAACGGTATTAGAGCCATTCAAATTTTGAATAACGTACTTCTCCTCGCACATATGGGCACCTGGAAGACCAAATTTGGAATTCGGTATTTGTTTTATTATCTATTTAATATTTTGTAAAGCATTTATGAGTTTTTGATTAAGAAACTCAACGATTTCAAAGAAAGCAATGGCAACATTATACAAAAAAAAAATTATTTTCAGCGCGCAAGACTGTGTATCGGTAATTCTAAAGGTGTGCTCTTTTTAGATTATTTTGCGATATTGGATGTTGAATTGAATTATTGAATATGATGTTGAATTAATTTTCATTGAATTTATGGTTTAAGTAAGAAGAACATGGTATTTATTAAATAAAGGTAACACACAAAAAGTTAAAAAATGTACCTTTGGTAGTAATATAAAATCTGGAAGCTTTCCAGATTGTTTTAAAAAATTTTGTAGATTTATTTGCATGTAAAATAATGACAGAAATGCATATACTTTTCAAATAGCGATCATACAATTCCTTTTCAGGTCATAAAATTTTTTTGAATTTTTTTTTCTTTTTCTAAGTATACTAAGTTCACAATCTAATACAAAATTTAGAATAGTTAATGCAGGAAATTAATTACTAGAGTTTTAAAAAAGCATGCAACGCAGTTCATTTCAAAAAAGAAATTTAGTGAATATTTGTAAAAAGAAAAATTAGACTTTTAATTAAAGTGAATGTCAATTTAAGAATGAATTTTCAGTAACTACTTTAAATTCCAAATCTCTTATAGTATATCTACTACCTAAATTATACTTTAACAAAAGAAGTAGTAAATATTATTTGGGAATACCTAAATGAATTTTAATGAAACAGGTGCATGCAGCGTATGATGATTTATATCACATGCTCAAGATTTCACGTGACTTGAAATTATAATTGTAAATGTGCTCTTCTAGGAAGAATTTAAATTATGCGCCTATCCTTCCCTGAAAATAGTCCTTAAAGGTTCAAGGAAGAGGCGGGAGGAATAAACGTAATCCAATAATTTTTATTCAACTTATATTGGTAGGAAAAGAAATGTAACAGGGAAGCAAGATCATGCAGATTCGTTTAACTCAAGTTCAGGAGTGTTATTACACAGATAAAATATTCTTTTAAATTTGCACGTGCATTCTGATACATACTTACATACAGGAAATGAACTTTATATTATTTATTTCATCAGAGTAGCCTTAAACAACGCATTTTCAGTTGAATCTCTACAAAAATTCTGTGATTCGTGGGAGCGTATGTAACTTAATGCAGCTCTAAAAAATGTTTCACAGAGATAAAGGAGAAATGCAAAAAGTTGTAGAGTCATTAGGTTATTTTGGAAACAAGAGTCAAGAGAAATGACTTCGCTGAGAATCGAACCACGTACCTCTCGGTTACGCGTCGAGGATGTACACAACTGTACCACAAAGGCATGCGAAGAAGGCGGGAGAAATACCTTATAAAGTTATATAATATTCAGTTTTAAAAGCGAACATTAAATCAGGTAAGACTGCATAGTATTTTTTTTTTGCTATAAAAATTAAAAATTTAGTGTAAAAACTAGCAGAGTTGATCTCTTTATTTTGTTGTGGTATGTAACTAAGGTTATGAAAGAAACCCTTCACTATTTTTTAAAAAAAGAATGATAAGAAATATTAATTAGGTGATTTTGGTTTTTATAAGTTTTTATAACTAGCTATTGATGTTTGTCACAATAGTCACAACTTTTCCATCAATTTTCAGACTATTTCCTTGCAATATATCCAGGTTAGTACATGAATGATAATACTATGTGGCGAAGAGATTGTTTTCAAAATTTAATTTGGATTTTTTTTAAGTTTAGATTGAAACGAATTTCCCACGTATCTTCGTTCGAACAAACTAAATATATAAGATATTTATTGTTCGCACCATCGGAGAGAGTGGGAAAAACTTTTAAATGAAGTTTGTGGGATATTTTAATGTAATTTTTGAGTCTTTGGCAAAATCCTTGGATTTGTTTCGATTACTTGACATATTAGAATTGCTGGAAGTAAAAGAGTTATTATTCATTATTGAAAAAAAAATGATTTTCCGATTGAATAGCTTGTTCCAATGTGTCATAGAGTCTAGAAAATGATAAGAATATGAAAAAAGTAAAAAGTTTTTATATAATACGTTTTAACTAAATCTGCTAGCTGATCTCCCAATGGAACTAAAACAGCGTTTTTCAGTCATTTTTACTAGCGTACCCTTTGCCCTATCCTTACTGCTCCTCGTACCCCCCCCATTATACTTAATTACTAGCATCTACATGTACAGTCATAACGTTATAATACACATACTTTTTTATTTATACCAGTTATTCATAACAGATATCTGTAAACTGGTAATTATGTGTATTTAGTTAATTTTAGCAAGGGATAGGAGTACATTTAATAAGAATCTTGAGGCTCTTTAGCAGCATTCAATAATTTAAAATCCTGATCAGAAAATGATAAATAAGGTTTCAAATCCGAATTTACGCTGGAAAATGTTTTCCTGAACTTGATTTTAGCACGACATAGCCTTCTTCAAAAAAATGGTGCTTGTGAATGGCACCAGAATAGTATTGTTAAGTATTCAAGATATTCTTCTATCAAATCAGTGCAGAATTAGATAAGAGATTTCTTTTCATATTATTCATTTCATATCCTTAAGTGAAGAATCAGTTTTCAGTTCAATCAACGTAACGTATCTCGGGTTTATAAAAAGGCACACTGGAAATACTTTTGCTAAATAAAAAAAAGGCACATTGGAACTGAAATGTATAGCAATCCAGTGGTCAACGGTTACACGTTTTTAGAAAGCTCCTATCTGTCCATTTAGATGTTGCATAATTTATTTCTTAATTTCTTGATGTACGTGAACATCCGTTCGAGAGAGAAAATCGTGCAGTGTTTAAAAAACTTCAGGTAAGTTATTGTCAATATATATTTCCATAATTCCATATTTTTAAATGAAAAGCTCTATTTTCTCAATTTGGGATATAGATACGACGCTGTTCTGAAGGAAGAAATTTAATTTGCTTAAATTCAAAAAGACACCGGTCATGTATGCAAGCCTTTGAAGCCATACATGATTATCATATTTAAATGAAAGTCGGAAAGGCTGGCTCTCAAAAACCTTTGACTTCATGTCTAAGCCCACACAAAGATGTAAGAACGTTACTCCATGACAGCCCTTAAACTTCAGTATAAAGGAGTAGGATTTTGCGAAGACTGTCCATTTCTTCACATAGTGAAGAGAACAGCCTTGAATTCATATAGTCTGATTTGATGAAATTGGCCACATTTACAGTATCATCCCAAACGTCTTTCATACTAAGACCCTTCAAAATGTAGAAAGGAGCTTCGATGCTAGAGCTTGTTGATGGCTGCAGTAATGTGTCCACTTTAGCAAAGGGAAGCTATTGTTTTGACGCACCGTAGGAGACTAGAGTAACAACCTAACACAGTCTTGCCACCGTCAGTACATAAAAAGCAGTACTTTGATCGCTTTATTCCTCTTTTAGTAAAGTAGTAAAATGGCATAAAGTGACATGAAAATTATCTGCACCAGCCGTATATTTAGAAAGAAGATTACAAAGCAAAAATACTTCTACAAATTCATTTTTTTTCAATTATCTTATAATACTTACTAAAGCAGAAAATTGTCCTGCATCAGTATTCTCATGAACTTAAATGGAAACATATTTACTCCGCTTATGATTTCGTTTATCCATCATATCCTCCATTCTGGGGTTCCAACCTTTTATCTAATAGTTAAATATGAGGAACCTTGTGAACAGATAAGCGAAGAATTGCTTGAGTTCGTGAACAGAGACGTAAGACTCAAGAAGGGTTAATTATCCTTTGTTTCTCAAAATAAGTATTAACACAGTCGCCTCCTTTCTTACATCGTACAACAAAGCCTCCACTTGGGCTTGAAATCAAAGTAATAAGAAATAAATCTAAACTAATGCTTAGCTAAAAAGATATAGCCTCAGCTATCAAGATTCTAAGTAGATGGCCCTTAAATCTCAATTAGGTATGCGAAGCTATCAAGGGCCTGAAGTACGGCCGACTGTTGTAATAACTTAGAGAGACACGTAGCCAAAAGGCAAACGCGCGCTGGTCAGAAACTCTGGCTCTCTAACGAAGTCAGTGGAACTTCGACTTAAATACTACTCTTACTGATTTACATTAAACGCAATTCTGAAAACACATTCTGGTAGAACAATGTAAGCTGAAAATAGAAAGGATAGAAAAATAGTTTTAACTAAAGGTAACTGTTAAAAACTTAGGATAAACCTTACACCATACTATCCGAAATTTCTTTGATTCTATGAAAGGCTGTTTCACGGAAAGAGGTATAGCATCAATTTTTTTAACATACTCATGGCCGAACATACAAAAACTGTATCTTTAATGCAGGATATGTCCAACATTTAATTTTAACTAATCGTGGGATTTGTCATTTCTGGCCATAGGCGGCTTCAGTGGCTAGTAATGACCAGTAAATAGTGAAGTCTTCATACTACCGATAGACAGTACTTCTCTGCAAACAATATATTCAGGTCTAGGGAGGGTCTCAATAATGTTATGGTATTTTTTCTTTTAACCTCATTGATTCATTACACATGAGAGTCAAGAATAAGTAAACCAACTTTAAATCATATCACTACAATAAATACTGCAAGGGTGTAAAATTGGGTGACAGACATAGAAAAACAATATTTAGTAAGTTAAATCAGTGTGTTCGAATATAACAGTAAATACCATAACGATAATACAACAAAGGTAATGTACTAAATAGGCGTTGTGTTTGGCTTTAGTCATGCAAAATCCCGTTCAAGTTTTAATTAAATTTATTGGGTCCAGTGTCTAAATTTAAGAGTGAAAACAGACAAGTTACTTTAAGAAAATACATTTATTGAAAGTTAAGAGCCAAGTACAAGAGTACAAGAGTCGGAGTGAGAAAACAAGATAACATACCATTTACACTGCAAAGAGGGGATCCCCTACAAGAAATCATAATTACTTGGCAAAAACAACGTCCATTAAAATTCAAGATTCTAAAACGAAGAGAGGTGAATCTATAAAAGGAAGAGAAAAATAAAGCATGTTAGTAATGGCAAGCTTGTAATAAAAATTTTTGCCTTCCCGCGCCTTCTATCTGGGCTCAGCCCTTCCTGCGTTGCCGACCCTCGGTGGTTTCCTCTCCGCTAATTCTTCAGCCATCTTTTCCTCGGTTGCCGTAGACATAGGGCTAAGGACGGAGCAACTGCTTCTAGTCTGGCGAAAACTTCAGAAAAATTTCTCTTCTCTCTCCTTAGACCGCTGCATGCTCTTTTTCTTCTCCTCGCCAGCCCCTGGTTTGGCGATACCAGACGGGCCAAAACCCGCCAGTTGCACGGCAGCCCTAGCAGGAACTCGAGCAGAAAGGTGAAGGCATTAGGGTGGTAAGCCGGAAGTTGGCGGATAATTGCCATTTTTCAAGAATTACAAGTGACCCACCAGGGTCATTGACCCAGCTAGCCTCGCTCACGGTCTCAGTTTAGCATGGTAAACGCCTGTCAGAGTGCGAATCACCCAGAACGCAAAACCTTGGCGTGGCGTAGCTGCGTACAAAACAAGCTAATTCAGCAGGGTGCAGATTCGCACTTGGTGAAAGAAATTTTCCATACCACCGTCTGGCAGAGCTAGTATTCTGAGAATTTTTTTTTCTCCAGGGAATGACGAAAACAAGGTGATAAATCTTGATTCCCAACACAACGAAAAGGTTTAGTCAAAATGAATAAGATTTGCTTTTAATTACTAACAATTGAAATATAATAATTACATAGAAAAATTTTATCTTTCTGTAACATCATAAACGACTTTACCACCAGAGTCAGAAAATATGGATTCAAGCATTACCAGAAAGAGGGGTACGTTAACAAAACTTATTAAACTTTATACACCAATTTGTGTAAAACAAATAGCTTTAAAATTCAAAAAGAGAATGACCTTAGGAGTCAACTTAACCAGAAATTAAACATTAACCAAAACATGTTAAGATTAAGCGTTAACCAAACATTACAAAAACCAAGTTAAATGTTAAAGAACAAAAATTAAATGGTTAACCAAACTACCTTAAGGGAAAAGAAAAAAAATTACAAAAGCAACTTAAATTCAGAGTTAATCAAAACTGCCAAATTAAATTGATAACAATTACTTTTCAACAAGGCAAAATTTAGGATCAACCAAAAAAAATCTAATCTAATACTTCTAAGTCTGATAACAGAATTATGATAATCATTACAATTAAGACAGTAAGCTTCATTTACTGAAACTGAATTAAAATGTTTACATGACAATAACTATGAATAAAATTCCATATGACAAATAGCCTTCAGAATATTTTCTCAGTTTCCTCGGTTGCGGAATTGGAACTAGAAGTTTCATATCACTAATATGTGGCAACTTCAGTACAACATTATTAACAAAAACTGTTCTCAACTTCACTTCAACAAAAACTGTACTCAATGGTGGAAATGAGATCATTTAACGTATTCAGTAATTTTTCTTTTTTCAATTGTACCAGATTTTAATCATTGATCCATGCGTGTTGAAATAAAAGTACAAGTCACAATAATTATAAAATTTTGAGCAAACTAGGCACTGATTGAAAACAATATTATGATGATAAATTTAGAAAAACGGACAAAGTTGTGTTGTCAACATTATTAAACCTTTGAAGGCCGAAACGCCCGAGACAATCTTTCGTTCAATTGACCACAACTACCCGAAACGGCTGAAATTGCTATGTTGTTTTCTTCCGTCCAACTAAGGTATGTAGTAACAGTTGCAGTTTCCCCATGTGAAATCTATCAGCTTACTGCAGACAGCCTGTCATAAAAGGCTAACGGAAGCTTCTCTGTTTAAAGTAGAAAGTTATAAATTAATATTCCTTACCCGTTCATTTGAAATCTTCCCACCTCTTTGTGCGTTAACGGACGGGACAGGTAATGGGCGTTTCTGGACCGGTACCGAAGACCAACGTTTCAGTATTTTAAGCATGCAGATTAGGGAAGGCTTCGGCTTACAGGGTTAAAGCCTTTTATAGTACGACTGATAAAATTAATTATGGTACTTTCTACAAAAATATAGTACAAATGGGCACTCTATACTCCAAAAATTGGAAAATATTTTTGTTTAATTTTTAGTTTAGCTGTACTGTTTAAGATTTATTTCACAATGTCTCCTCAAAGCAATTTTTCATGAAACATCAGCCTGACTTCAAATGATTTTAACTTATTTTCTACGATTTTTACATAGATTTTTATTAGAAAAAAAGTACACATATCATATCTGATTTGGCTGATTATTTTCTAGCTACTACATTCTTTAAATATGTTTTTGATCACGGAATAAAAATATATTAACATCACGTGTTGTTAAGCATTCTGTGAAGTTTAAATTCATATATAAATACTATACAAACATTTTTAAAAATAAGTCTACAATCAATAGGAAATGACACACGTTTAGTGAGCTTTTCGTTGACTTTGTTATTACACCTTTTTTCTGAGCATCCCTGAGATCATTTCACGTAAACCCGGTGGCATACCTGTTGAGAAACGCTAAACTAGAAGAAGAAACTAATTTATCATCCAGTTTAATGGGAACAAGGCATTAAGTAACTCTCTTTAAAAATTCATATAATATTCTGTAACTGATAGTACAAGGGAGGGGGCCTAAATAAAGGTATCGGATAACAGAATTGCATTGTCAAACAAACGAGCAGTTATATTTATAAATTAACCAAGGACGTCTTTCACTTTTACTATTCGTGATATAAACTATATATTTACTGCGACCATACCAACCTGTAAGTATCACTGACAAATTGCCCTGACCAGCACCGGTTTGCTTCGAATCATTTTTAGTTTAAACACCTGCCTAAATTAGAAACTTGCATCAGCCCACTGATCCGATAGTAATCGATAGTAACTGCCAACCTGTAAATCAATGGAAGGGATTGGCACCTTTTATCTTCGATTTAGATTGATTTTAAAATGTATCTATATTTATTTCATTGCCCTACACCGATGGCCTCTGGGGAGGCCATTAGTGATAATTAACTTTATAAGCATTTTCTCCTTCCTTTTCGCATGTCGTCGGGCTGGAAGCATACTCAACGCGTATTCGAGAGGTCCATGTTCGAGTCCAGGCGAGGACACTGCACATTTTTCCCATTTCTAGGATAAAAAGAAAGGTAATAACTCTACAATGGCACCCAAACTAAAAGGTGATGTAGGTTATAATTACAAATGCATTTATAACCTACAATGGATTTTTAACGAATGTAATTATAACCTCCTGTTGCTTTCCAAACTTGCAGATTTTTCTGCTCCTGATGAAAATGGATTTGCACCTATTTGCCATCGAAATCGATTGAGTTCTTGACTATGTCTAAGCCAAATACAAGGTTGTTACTTTGTAGTTCTCTATTTCTCTTCGGCGTGTTTCTTTTTTGTCTTAATACAATTAGTTAATAATGTAATATCTAACAAGAGAAGATGTGGAAGATATTTTCTACTTCCTTCCCGCTTGCCTTGTGTAACTGTAAGCAGGTAGTGTAACTGTAAGCAAGTTCGGCTAGCATTCAATAGATCCGGAGTTCGAATCCTAGAGAGGGCATAACACATTGTTTCAGGTTTCTGCTTCGACAAATCTAATGGCACTGCAGATTTTCTCTCAATATCTCCAAGCCACTTCTGATAATTAACTGAGAAAATCAAGATAACGTTTGAAGTAAACTCAAATCCTTTACACCATGTCCTTTTAGGAAAGTATTAGCCTGTAGCTTGAAAATGTAATTGCATATTTTCATATTTATAACATTAAGCTCATAAAATATAAAATTTCTCCAGTGTTTTTGTCCAGGAAATCCAGACTATTATAGAATATTTTCACATGAAAGGATCTTACATTTCTTCATATTTTTACCAAAACTATCTCTTATAAACTCGTATAGCTTTGTTGATAACACGCCTTTCTACAATTAATACAAATCCTTTTCCGTACGTACTTTACACGGCAAGATTGCAAACAAAATTAAAATATAATTTGAATAATTATGGGAAATACATGTGTAGGAAACTCGAGGGGAAATATAACAAGATTCTTGTCTTTGGTATGTATTTCTTCATCTTTATTATCATGATTATTTCTATCATTGTAGCATTAATAGATGCTTCATTAAGCATAAGAAAATATGATAAAAAAGGAATTTAGTTCTCATGTAAGCTTGAATACCTTTATACGATCAATGAGGTACATAGAAAGTAATGCATATTGAAAATGATACAAAAATAAATATAAAGAGATAAGAAAGGATTATCAATCAGAAAACAGATATTCGTCACTTATTCATTAAATCCTCTAAAGATAAATTAAAGCTGATTAATTGGTGTGAAAAGCGAAATATAAGACGCAGTTAATAAGTTAATATAAATGGCATACATTAAAATTAAATGTTTTTTTCTTTCAGTAAAAAAGTAATAAATTAATTTAATTAAAATTTTATGGTTAACAATTTAAGAAAAGAAATTAAACGCTTGAAGGCTTTCATTACTGTAAAATGTTTCTTTTTTTTCCGAGTCATAGGCATTTATTTTGCATTCAAAATGAATGGACAATTATTAGGAATAAAACGGAATAATATCTGAAAAGTAATTATCATCTATTACTCCCTGTGGAGAAGTAGCTTTAATTAAGACAGCATTTTCTCAATGAGATTTTTATTCTGCTATGTTTCTTGAGTGGGAAATAGAGGCTAATTTCGGTAGAAAATTTCTGCGTCTGTTTATTTTTATCTTTGTGATTATTCGCGATATAATTCGAGCCAGTGCATTCTTAAGGTAATTTGACTGATTACGAAAAGAGGAACTTTGTGTGAGACAACAAACCTAATATCTCAAGGAAGTAGCACAAGAAGTTTTTTTTACTATACCACAGCTAAAACGGTACCATTGGGAAATTTATGACTTTATACCAGTACAATTTCCAACGGAAAGTAATTTTTTTATTCTTATGTTTCGAAACAAGAGATGGTTTCCGATGATTTCCTAACAAACAAGAGATTCTTGATTGCTTGTTAATTGCAACAGATTTATGACAGTGTGTGGTGCTTTCAGATTCTGTTAGCTCATTCAAATTGTGGTAAATTCTAAGTAATTATAAGTAATTTTCTCTCTCCTTTCCACATGCTTTCGCGGTGTAACTAGAAGCATACTCAAAGCCTATATTGAGCCCGGCAAGAGTATTCCGTATTTTTTCATATCTCTAGCATCAAAAACTCTAATAACCAAGTGGCATCTGACCTAAAACGGTGGATGACGATCATTCGTCATCACCAGGATTTGAAAACTGAGTCATTTAATCTCTAGTCACTCCTCAGAAGGGAGAGTATATAAGGTGATCGGGCAAGAACCGGTACTTTCTCCTATTCGCAAGCCTTCGTTATGTATATGTTTTACATCTCCAGCTTCAAAACCCTTATGACTCTAGACCATAACTATTTAAATTAATCACCTTTATTGTGGGGAGGGATTAAAATTACCCTTTTATTAAACCACTATTTACAGCCACTTCTTAACTCGGAAGGGATAACAGAAAATAATGACCGCACTTGGGTCTAAACTGAACAATCAAATAATTTAAAATAATATCAAGTAGAAAATTAAGAAGTCGTTGCTCTCAGAGCTATAAATGGGAGGTTGGCCTCTGTGCTAAACTATCAGTGGTGCGTAGCAAGATTTAGCTAATACTAACGCACTTAGATTATTTCAATAAGTAATAGAGTAACAACTCTAAGGCTTAGAATTTAAATACTAGCTGGTCAGGCGAACGTCGAACAGAGCCGCAGTGATCTGAGACTAAAAGCTCCACCTCAAATTAGCATAAAGCTGAAACGCGCGCTCATTCTAACGAGAAGTTGAAATAAGAGCTCATAGGAAAGAGAAATTAACATAAAACTTTGTTAGTTTAAACAAAAAGGACCGGTCTTAAGACAATGTCCATGCATCGTTGGAAAGTTGCTGGCGCGCCGGATAAACCGAATGGCATCCTGAGAAATGCGTACGTGCCAGACTTCGTTATGAAGTCGGTTTTAGGGACGTCTTAGGGGTTTACCCCAATCTGAAAATAGCCGTTCGTAAGATCTAATGTGGACGTGTACTTTGTAGAGGTAATATTTCGGATTATCTCTTCGATTATCGGCAAAGGATATACAGGATATTTTGTGACGGTATTGAGTTTGCGATAATCTATAGCAAAACACCACCGCTTCGGGTGCGTAATCGGATAATCATTATTTTTCTTGCATAAAACTACTGGACTAGCATAACTGCTAGAAATCGGTGTAATTATTTTATTTTTCAACATTTCCTTAATATGATATTCAATAATTTCTTCTTTCACCTTATCGTACCGATATGGCTTTTGCCTTACTGGTTGGACGTTCCCTGTCTGAATCTCATGGCTCGTGACCTGCATGAAACCCTTTACATCGCTAAATAAATTTGAAAACTCACTTACCGGAGCCTGCAGCTTTTCTTTCTCTTCTGCCGGTAAATGCTGTAGTTCCAGCTGCGGGGACTTATCATTCCTTTTGTCCACTGGCTGCATTATATCGTTAAATTGCCTCCCTGAAAATCTATGTTCGCTTCTGCCAATCTAAAAAAATCCACTCTCAGAATAATACACGTTTGCAGGTTTCGCACATTATAAAATAAAATTTTTACCTGCTCGTCGTTGATACGCACAAAAAGTGAAACTTTTCCTAGGCATTTACACTTCTCTCCTTGGGCTGCTATGACATTCGTATCTGTTGCACTAAAAATTCTATAACGGCGAAAGTGTCTCTTGAAAAATTTTTCAGAGATAAAGCTGCTTTGCGCTCCTGTATCCGAAAGAGCCGTCACCGGTATGTTGTTAATTAAGACTTCAATCTTCAGTAAACTTAAATTTTTAACGACCACGGTGTTTAAACTAATTGTGGAAGGATTTTTCGAGACTTCGGACTTGAAGAAATTCATCTTAGTTTAAATCCTTCTTTTTATTCTAGCCACCTTCTGCATCTTTGCCCATTTTTTGATTAAAATCTCGTCGTTCGCCGGTCGATTTAGGAGATACATCTTTCTTCGGCCATTGATTCGCCTTGTTCCCGTAATTCTGTTGTTGCTTTTGCTGCGGTCTTGGCGTGTTTTCTTGACTTCTTCGTTCAAATTGGCGACGTCGTTCACTGTCTGCAATTTTTCGACTTTCAAATCGTAAGGCGAGCTCGAATAATTTATCCAAAGTCGTTGGGTTTCTGAGCTCGATGAAATCTTGAACTTGGGGCAGCAGCCTAGGAAGTATAATTTGAATGACTTCTGGATCCGGGCGACGTCCATACAAAAGCTTGAAAACTCGGATTTTTCTGGATAAAATTTGACAAATCTTCTATCTTTTCTTGGTATCGACTAAAAAGTTCCGCCTCCAGTCTAGCTCGATCTCGTACAACAGGAAATGCTTTCACCAAAGAATGTTTAAAATTTTCATAAGTGTATGTGGGGCTTCCCGGTTCCCCCAAAAGATTCTTTCCAATACGCTTGAACCAATTTAGCGCTTGGCCCTTCAAAGCGCTGGTGACAAGAGTGAGTTTCTGAAATTCGTGAACTGGATATAACATGAAATGTGCGTTCGATTTTTATAGAAAGTTAATTACGGCTGACGTGCCGTCAAAACTTGCCGCTGGCTTCATGGAAGCCCGCATGGTTTGTACAATGTATCCAAATCCTTCTAGGGCAGGAGGTGATATCTCACGGTTCTGCGGGTATCTCAGGTTTATCTTCTTGTCTTTCAGGCCATCCTTTCATTCTTCGTCTTTGGGCGCCAGTGTCAGAACTGAGTTTTCTGCGCATACCTTTGGCGAACATGGTCTTGACAGTGTTAAAGTTCTGATCTTGAACACGGAGCTGAATGCAGTTAAGTTCTGTGGTAGAATAACTATGGTTAAGTGGAAGAATAACTGCACGTACGGAGGGATTTAAATTACCCTTTCATTAAACCACTATTTACAGCCACTTCCCAACTCGGAAGGGATAACAGAAAATAATGACAACACTTGGGTCTAAACTGAACAATCAAATAATTTAAAATAAAGTCAAGTAGAAAATTAAGAAGTCGTTGCTCTCAAAGCTATAAACGGGAGGTTGGCCTCTATGCTAAACTATCAATGGTGCGTAGCAAGATTTAGCTAATACTAACGCACTTAGATTATTTCAATAAGTAATAAAGTAACAGCTCTAAGGCTTAGAATTTAAATACTAGCTGGTCAGGCGAACGTCGAACAGAGCCGCAGTGATCTGAGACTAAAAGCTCTCTCACACTGAGAAGTTCCTACCTCAGCTTAAATATAAACTTGGCTCCACTTCAAATTAGCATAAAGCTGTTCCTTGTTAACCTTTTAAATACAAAACTTGGCTCCACCTGAAATTAGCATAAAGCTGAAACGCGCGCTCATTCTAACGGGAAGTTGAAATAAGAGCTCATAGGAAAGAGAAATTAACATAAAACTTTGTTAGTTTAAACTAAAATCTTACACCTATAGATGAAATGTCTGAAATCACGTTTTTGGCACAGAGTAGGTCGTGATATATTGGGAACAGAGGTAAACAATCTATCAGTCATTTGGTACAGTGTTGTATTTTGTGGAAGGAAGCATAGAGTCCTTTTGTTCAGAAATGAATCCTTATCATACCACAAGCACTTTATCTGAGAGCTTTCTGATTCCACATTTCACTCTTATCAACGTTATTATTTTTTAGACAACTTAAGCAATCCAAAACTATGCCAACTATTATAGGTATCTAACAAAGCATCTTTCCGGTCCTTCCAGAAAGGTCGAAACCGTTATAGGTGTTATGTCATTGTAACGGGTATTACTTTGAAAATGACTGGATATTAAACGTTTACACAAACACAATTGTTTACGCAAAACAAACTAAACTTTTTTAAACAAACACAATTTTTCTATACATTTTTCGAAAATATTTTTAATATAGAAGTATTTTCATATACATATAACATACACATATAACTTTCATATACAAATAACATAAATAACGGCTCTCCTTAATAACTTTAGGCCCACCAGCAGCCGAAAGGTAAAATTGCTAAACATTGGCAGTTCTGATTTGAGTTCGCCTCCAGGCAAACGGACTGGCTGCATGCGCGTTTTCGTGTTTTTCCCCATGTGTAAATTGCATACGAGCCAGTTTCATTTAGAAAGCCCTCCAAGAAGGCACCCCCCATAAGCAGATAGCCCTACTGTGCTTTGATATAACAAACTAAATCAAACCAAACTTTGGTATATTTAGCGTCGTTATTTAAATTTAAAGAATAACATTAAACAACGACATTCATCTGCATTTTTTAACCATGCTGTTTTGAAAATTTGAAGGTTTTTGAGAGTGATACGCAACAGCGTATAAACGTGATTCTCTACCAAAGGAGCATACTTGCTGTGAGCTGAAAACATAAGATTCATCCTCATAACTTAACAAAAGAGAGGAACATATCATACCGGACAATGACACGTTAATAAAATCATATGATGAATAACAGATGAATGTACTAGACTGGTACAACAGGAATTAAGTCTGCTTGACAATTTATTTAGTTAGGCACGTACTAGGCGGCAACAGAACCGTAGGATACTTCATCTAAGTGCTGACTGGAACGTTCAACTAGATTCCTATTTCTGCTGTAACCTTCGACAGATCCTTTCCGCTACAGGGTTCTTTCTATACATCAGATCTCCACACCAAGTTAAAATAACTCACGGCGGTTGGCCACGTGGATAAGGTACAACGGAAGGACACACAGATTCACATATATTAAAGATACACAGTCTTCACCACCATCGGAAAGACACACAGTCTTCTATGGAAACTTACTATCCTATTTCCTAGAGAATACCCGTCCCAGACGTCACTAGATACACTCCCATGTGGGCACAATGGACAATGAAGCAGCCGACCAACTGGCAAGCGATAGTGCAAACAGATAAGTTGCCCCAGCCATCTCTCTGCCAATTCCATTATCACATCTTAAAACAAGACGTTAACAGGAACCTGTGTCCCTGTGGAAAACTAATTGGATACAAGAGCCAACAGGGTGTTTTGCCATTTTTTCATATCATGTATATATTTCATTTCTATTATTATTCTGATGTTGCGGTCCTCTTTACCGCCCTCTTTTTTAGCATCGTCTCTTCTCGGAGGAGGACATTTAACTTCCTCCCGGTGTTCTGAAGAGGATTAACCACTTTAACCACTACAGGTACAGCATGACCTATTTCTTGACTGCGCGTGGCCTTTTTTCAGCCTATTTGTTTTACTTCAGATTGCACCACACAGATTCATGCAAATGCAGCTCAAAAGGTACCATCAATCAGTACATGTTCGAGTGCGAAATCACCAAAGACCTACATTTCCGGTCGTATACAGCTGAAAATGTCCAGGTGTGACTGCAGCAATTCAAAAAACTTAAGCTATTACGAAACAAACGTAAAGCTCTCATAGACTACCCAGCAATGAACTGTGAAAATCTAAAAGCAATCTAGAATTTTTAAAAAAGAAAATGGTGGCCCGTGTATAAGCGAATCGCACATTTTTTCAATGAACCCATAAATTTCAAACTCTACACACTGATTTCTATTTCTCAGCGTCACTTTCAGTTATCAGGCAGACTAACATATTCAGCACAGTCAATATCCTAACAGGGTCTCTGTAATAACGACAGGTCGCAAATGCCCATCTTACGAAGTAACTTTATAAATTACGTTACAAATTTTAATAATCCATGGAAATTTTTCGCTGGGCACAGCGACAATAGAATGCTCCACCAATTGAGTACAAGTGCTGATAGTCATATAACAGGAAATACTGCAACTCAGTTAGTGCTAAGTAAGTAATTAAATAAGTCTTGTGAATTCTCTGCGGGATTATATACTTTACCTTTTTTATACTCAGCGTAGCTGAAAAGGGAGGAATGCTTATTTCTCAACAAACAATATGCTAGTGATGACTGTCTTTAACCCAGCAGTCCACGATAAATCATAGGTGGAAGAATGGACATATTCTATAGTTATTCAGACTTTCTTGACACCACTGGTGTAACGTAATCAGTCCAGTACGCAATGGTTTGCACAGCACTCTATAAGAAGTGGCTCTGAGGTTCTAACATTTGATCAGAAACTTAAATTAGCCTAAACCTAGTACATGAGATTTGGGATCGAGATAACATGAGGACTAGTATATGAGTTTCTAATGTGCGATATACGTCTCTGCGTAACACGTCATCCACAATAAGTGTATTTTCTTCTTCACTGATTAAACATTTTTGAAAGGATACTTAGATAAGTGGAATTTACACTTTCCCAGTTAGTATAGACAATGCAATCACGTTATTTATGGAGAAATTACGAAAGCAGCAGATTCGCTAGGATTTGGACTGGGTATAACTTCTCGTGTTCAAGGTTTTATGCTACAGCAGGAACTACACTCTTTGAAAACTTTGAAGATATGCAATAAAAATTTATGTCAATCAATATCAATATGTCAAGTAACATTTAAGAAAATCGAAATTCCGATCTAGAAAATTTTCTTGAGAAAATTTCGGGTGTCATATTTAAACAGAAATATCTATTTTGACTGTTCCCGAATCAATCTGACAATTTTGGTTTTTGCCTGACGTCAGTACATATGGACAGGAAAAACTATTCTTTTTTCCAAAACGGATTGCGAAATGGATTTAAAATCGATTCAAAAGCAATTTTTTCGTGACGCCAGTACTTAAATTTGCATCGCGCATATCTCAAATATGATTAGTCGTGAAACGATAAAATTTACTATATGAGACTACCACAGCGTCTAGTTGTGCATCTTACTTACTTGCTGCAATCTGTACCAAGCATAAATGTATACCAAGCATAAATATTCATATATGTACATATTGTTAAGAATTTTGTATTTAGTTATATTTTTAATAGAATTATAATTAAAATCGTTTTATTTCCTAGTTCAATGCAGCGCGTGACATATTTTAAGAGAAAGTTACGCCGCAAAAGTAAAAATACAAGAGCACGTGAATTTAGAATTGAATAAAAGTTTATCTCTGTAACTGATGTTTAATTTAAATAATTGTAATTTGACTACGATGTTACACGTAATCGTATTTCTACTTTAAAAATTGTTAGAACTCTCTCGCGCGTCCGATTTAGAAAGCTTTAAAAGCCGGAGAGAAACATTTCAGATCAGTTGTTTATTAGTTGGTGTTTAGATAACTGTTGTTTTTGATTGTAGCGAATTCGCGGTGAGATCGCGTTAGCTTTCTCTGCGTTTTGCATTGCGTTCTATTTAAATTTTAGTAGTTTAAAATATAGCTACTGTTTATATTACGTCATATTGTGATATTGTACGAATATCTTTGAGGAAAAATCCAGTGTTTTGTGATAAGAATAAATTTTATTAACTTTTTATCGAACTTGTGCAAAAGAGTTCTAGTAGTTTCTGGAAAGCAAGAACAGTAGCATTATGCTTACGGGTAACATAGTAGTCAATTGCATTTATTGAAACTAAATATATATTACGAGATAAAGTTTTGTTCAATGTTAAATGCACGTACTCTTGTATATTTACTTTTCCGGCGTAGCTTTCTCTTAAAATATATCACGCGCTGAATTGCACTAGGAAATAAAAACAATTTCAATCATAATTCTATTAAAAATATCTAACTAAATTCAAAATTCGTAACAATAGATATGTAACCACGGACTTAATATTCATGTTTTGCCATGTCAAATTTAAAAAAATCACAAATTAAAAAATGCCTGAATTGTAATGCCGTCTTCTCATTCCTATATTTATATTTGGAAACGTTTTATACTCGTTATGAAAATATAAAATTATAAGAAATTTGTCTCCCGTACGACAAAAATTGATCGAGATATTTCATTTCGAAATTTGTGTTTTCTGATGTCATTTCCAATTTGTTTTGAGGAATACATGAACTATATTAAAATAGTTCGAGAAAATAATTTTAAATGAACTGAAGTAAACAATGTATAATTTTAAATACTATATATACTATACTTGTATAAATAATATTATACTATACTTGTATAAATTGTTGTAATAAAACTGTATAATTTAACAGGTCGTACAAGGAAGTCATGGGTGTCCACACTATATTTTTTTCCTGTGTTTGTCATGATTACGACCGGGTTTCGCTTAGAAAGTTCTTCACAAAGCCATTTCTCTTTTTAAGCAGATGGCTCTCGTGGGCTTTATCCCTTACAATTAAACTAACCTAATATAACCTGGAAACTGTGTAAGCAATTTGCTATTCAGGTAACAAACCTGAGCTTTATTGTAAAATAATCATGTTTACAAAATAGAAAAGTTCACACAGTTATAAATAAAATTTTCTATCAGTTTGAAACATAAATTTTTAAAGAATCTTTCAAACTTTGAAGATCATTACGCAGTCTTATTTATCTCCCGTCATTAAAGCTAAAAAAACGCATTGTCATCATGTTTTTCAACAGAACAGTATGGTAATTTATAGATTAAGATTAAAACCTCTATTTAAACAGCTCGCATTTTATCAAAAATCTCTTTGTTGCTAAGAAGTATTTTAGGGGCACTAAAAATCTAATCGGCTCGATTTGTTACACTAGTGAACTTACATTAATAAATTTCCTAAAATGGTGTTTGGTATTAGAAAAAGAATTGACTTCTTTAAATTGTCAAGTTAAATTTGAAATCCATATTAAAATTCGGAAAAGTCTCATTTTTTGCAGTTTGACTGAAAACAAATTATTTATTCTCTGGAATAAATGCTCCAAGAGGTTAGACAGCAGTTCAGCAGTTTCATGATTTTAATGAGTGTACATCATACTTTTTACTTCCTTGTACGAAACAAAGGAAATATTGTATTAGCGAAAAATTTCGGGTATCATATTTCAATGAAAATGTGCATGTCGACCACTCTCGAATGTATTTATAGGATGTTATTGCGTGTCGTCTATCGGCACGGATAAAATAAAGGACTCTTTTCCCACAAACGGATTGAAAACTGGATTCAGTAAAGATTTTTTCATGACTTCTCTACGTACGAATGTATGTATCTCTCATAACTTAAAAACGAGTAGCCTCAAACCGTTGAAACTTTGTATATGGGGGCTACAAATGGTTATGCAGCTCCCACTTTGATTGCAGTCGTCCGCAAGAAAAGTATGTATATATATATATATATATATATGTACTCACTCTGTTACCCACCTTGGTGAGCTCAGTGTTTTATTCTTATATATTGGTAAACTATGAATTTTTTGCTTTAAAAGTGATTGAAATACGTTGTTGTTATGCCCCGGTTAACGTTTCTATGCATTTAGTTAATCTGCATACAATATTTGTGGAATTATTAACAATTTAAAAGCGGCTTAATGTTTTTCACAGAAAAATCTGCCTTCTTATCCTCTGGCCGAATTGTTTGCTTTTGCACTGAAATTCTAATTTTAATTGTAAAAATTGTTTTTTAACTCTATTTACTGTTTTATGTTTTTCTGTATTTTATAATTTTTAATGAAGGTGTTTTATGTATTTCTATCCTACTAGGAAGGAAGAACTGAATTATTGGAATACGAAATGTATAATGTGGTAATAGTGTGATAATAGATACATTTAATAGGTACATGTGGTGTCCACATGAGATTTTTTTTAAGAAAGTTGCGCGCATTTTCTAGAAATGAATCTCATTCATCTGCGGATTTTTAAGGCACTTTATTTCGTTTTAATAGATCTGGTGTTGATATAACACTCGAATCCATGTCCTTTTTTTTACAGCATGTGAATTATAATTTTGTCTTTCTACGCTGAGCTTGAATGTGCGTGGAATGAGCAGGTTCTCATAATTTAGGTAAGGGAAATATCTATTAAATTGAACATTACTTGACACGTGAAATAAGTGCAATTTGATATATATTTATTTTGCTTATTTTCCTTGATTTTCGGAATATTAATGTGAGGTTAGAGCCTTGCATTTAAGATGCAAAGTACGTCTTAAATATTGAGCTTTGTTAGTGTCTAGTCGACACAAATCGCTCCTGAAATCTCAGTTCGTGTCATATAACGCTAAATGTTATTCTCAGGACATTTAAATCTGCATTCTTAGCTCTGAAGAAGCAAAACCGAAAAATTACACTCATTAATATTTCTCATAAACTGAGAAAATATTTGTTAATATTTCTGATGATTTGAGAAAACGAAATTAATTAATATCTCTTATGAATTGAAGAAAATAATTTTGTTTATAGAAATTGGAGGAAAATTGCATATTGATGCTTGTAAATGAGTCGTATTTTTTTAAGCAGTTTTATTACGCTAGGTGGAAAGGGATCATAAACAACACTACACAATGTTTTGAACCTTGATGACAGAGTGTTCATCGCAAATAAGACTAGAAATATATTTTGAATTATCCCATCTTCTCTTTTAAAAATTCTTTTCTTTTTCCAGAATTCTTTTCTCATTTCACCGCTTTCTTCCTTATCTCCCTCTAGATAATAAACAACGAATATATTTGCATAAATTATTCTCTTCCTCCCTTCCAACAGAAAATGAATAAAAATTTGTCTTTCGAATTTCCGGTCTGTTCTTTATACATGTATATTTAAGACTGCGTTTCTATTTTTTCTTTAACCTTTATCTCTGAAATGGTTAAATTCAAAAAAGATGTAAGTCAGATTATTATACCTAAAAGTAAAGCGAGATTCTTTGAGATTTGTTTCATAGAATACTGGAATGTTGTTAAAAATTAATGAATATCAATTGAATAAATCAACGAGTTATTTCCTTTTACAAGAAAAAGCTTTTTGCGAAAGATTTTTTGAGAGACTTTTCAAAATACTTTTGTTAGATTTCCTAAATACATCTATCAGATTGTCTAAAGTATTCAGTGACTTACAAAAAAGGTGAAGGGAAAAACTTAAGTGATTGAATCATAAATCTGGAAGTTGCTCAAAATTAATGCTCGGTATATGCAGAATTTGTTTAAATATTTTAACCAGCACATAAAGAGATTAAATGTCTATAAAAAGACCAGCTTCAGATAACTTAAAAATATGCTAAGTGTTTTTAGGAATATGGTCAAAATTTGAGGTTATAATTAATATTAAGGCCAAGACATCGACATCAATTCACCTTTGCATTGCCAATCTAATCATAAATGTGATCCTACAGATCGAATGGCCTAACATATTGTTACAAATATTATAAATAAATAGATAATTTTCATGAAATTATGTGTGACATTGTCGTATTTCTTTTGTACGATGTAACATAACAATCTAAACAAGCGAAGTTTGCGGAAAAGTAAGAATCTAGTAAGGATAGAGGGGCAGGTCTATTCAACATTTATCTCGCTAATTTGGCGAAATTGCGAGAAGCTGGTAACAGGTTTTGGTCGCCAAATTAGCGAGAAATCGCCAAAAGTAGCCAAACTCGGTGACTATTTGGCGATATTTTGGGTCTGGCACCTTGTATCACCGTAATAAAAAAAGGGACAGTTCTATATTTCCCGTTCTACTGGGCCGATTGACGAAATTCAAATTGCGTTTTTCGCCTCTCGAAAGCCCGACTCAGGATATATATTAGATTTATATATAGCATTTTTCTAGCATAGGTGTATTGACAAAAAATCGAATTTTTTTCTGAAATGACATGCCAAATGTTTTCTATATTTCAATCTGCGACTCAGATTATGACTAAATATTAAATTTTGTAAACTTTGGTGCGAAATTTACGGAGATTTTTTTCAGTTTGTGCCAAGAATAATTCAATTGGAGAAATTCTTAATATATGGCAGTCTATTTCCTTCCCCTTTTTACATAGTGCACGAGGAGGAAAAATCACATCGTCCCTACTTTTTAAAAAATTAAACCACATTTGATGCTTTATCGCTTTCAACAAATATGCCAAATTTCAAAACGCGCTAATATATAAGTTCACGTATATCTTCAGAAATTTTTTGGACAAAAATCTAATCTTTTGTCAGGTGTGCTTAGAAATGCATCTACTTTAAGATGATGGTAAAAACTGTATAACTTAAAATTCAAAATTTTTTTTCGAAAAAATCATAAAAATTATTTAAAAATACAAATTTTAAGTATAAATCATAAAAAAATGGGCGAAATTTATTTGGAATGAACCTAAATTTTGAAATGTGAAATGAAGAATAAAATAAGTTTAATAAAAAATGAGAGATTAATAAATATATACCAAATTCAATTAACATTGAGGAGCTAAAATTTGGAGAGCTAATTTTTTAAAATCTGCTCGTGCGGTTCTTACAAAACTTGGCAGTTTAGCACAATTTGAGGCGTAGAATTGAAATGTGAAAACATGTTGACATGTCATTTCAGAAAATGTCCGATTTTGTGCCAAAATACTTATATTAGAAGAATTCTATATATAAATTTAATCTACGTCGCGCTTTCGAGACATAAAAAACGCAAGTTGAATTTCGTCAATCGGCCCGGGTAGTAGAACTGGAGATATAGAATTGTGCCATTTCTTTGGCAAGGTACACTAATTGAATAACAGTTGTAGAGGCATTAGGTTATTATTTTGAAGCAGAGGGAAATGGAAAATAAGCAATGCTATCGCAAGGACTCGAACCACGAACCTCTCGAATACGGGCCGATTGTGCTGGCCTCTGAATCATGAAGGCATACTAAGAAAGCAAAAGAAATACCTTATATAGTCCCCCTTTCAACCCTTTGCGGCACGGTGTACCCGGTATGGGAACGCCTAAAATTTTCTCCTATACGCTCAAAAATTGAATGAAAAAGGATTTATATGCTACTAGAGGTTACTCCGAACCTTCTTTATTTATACTAGATGGCGGCACAATACGAACCAGTCATTTTTATAATTTTATTTGGACATGTTTAGTTTTTAAAGACCCTCATTTTTCAAAGAAATCTTCCATAATTTTTTAGGATATAAAAGGAATTGTTTGAAAAGAAATTTCTGTTATTCTTTTTGGCTATATGCTAATCTCCTCAATCTATATTAGTTTTAAATTTTTACCTTGAAATCTTGCCTAAAATCGAACGGCGAACATCAGGTGTGCCCAGAGTGAGATGACGGAGAGACTAGGACAAGACCGACAACTGCATCTTTCTATCTCTGCAGCTCACTGATCAGCTGATTCACAATGGAAAGGTGGGTCAACATCTGAGTTTCATTTCCTGTTTTTATCTTTCTTCTTTTCTCTATCTTTTTTGTTTTGTGGGGGGAGAGGAGATATTAAGTTATCAACAAAGAAATTGTTGGGGTGATTTTCTGAATGTCAGGCGTAATTTTAACATTTAGCTGTTTGGTTTTTCACTAGAGCAGTTCTCGTTTTCGCTTTCGTTCAAAGAAGTTTCGCTTGCGCTATGTTTTGATAGTTTTGAGCTGTAGACGTTTATTTAATTTTATTTTATAGTTTATAATTTCTAATTGTAGATATAATATTAGTTTACTTTCTTCGGGTTTCTAATTATTTTCCTAATGGATCGGAAAGGGCTGACCATTTCTGAATCACTGAAAGGCTACACGAATTGCCTTCAGATAGTGAATCTGATACGGATCCCCGTACATGTGCAAAACATGCAATGTTGGGTTATGCTTTTTCAAAAGTAGTGTCACTTTCTTCGAAAAGTACCACCATGAAAAAAATAGACAAAAATGTAAATATGAAATGTAAATAATGTAAATACCATATACCCAAGTTACTTTTTTTCGTTTATACGTATGTAATCATCATATAACCAAGGAGAGCATTTTAGGGGGGGGGGTCTAGAGTAGCAGGCCTTCCCATGGTACACCATGTGTAATGCTGAATCTGTTACAGTATTCAGAATCTAGTGTTTTTAATCGTAGGCAAAATATCTTGCTCTTTTACGCGTTTCCCAGCAATGCTCATTTCAGCACTCTTTTCGAAGCTCTATTCATTCAGTGTGCCCGCTTCGGGCACACCCACAGAGTTAAAACGATAAGTGCTATCTTCACAAAATTTTACCAGTGTACTCCTCTAGGCCTGATTAGACTGCCTACTATTTTTTGTCGAAATTCCAACTTTAAAAATTAGCGTGGCGGAAAGTGTTAAAGGGCGACTGGGGATTAGGGGACCTAATCGCCAAATCCTGGTGGTGGAGAATCATAATCCACTATCTTTTTTAGTTCGGGCGCCACTGTAGAAACATTAGATTACTGTTTGGAAGCAGGAGAGATGAAAAATGTAATGCCCTCGCCAGGACTCAAAGCACGGACCTCTCGAATACGCTCCGAGTGTGCAGACCACTACACCACGAAGGTATGCTAAGAAGGCGGGAGAAATACCTTATATAGTAATTGATGTTCTCTGCAGCTATAACTGTAATTCGGCCCTCACATGCCTTCCAGGATTTTCTAGAAGCAGAAAGTACTGGAAATATCTCGGCGGCCAACCGAAAACGATATAAGACCGAAGAGAGCATCTGCTGTCTGTGGTTAGTACAGGGTGAGTCGGTGTATTGAATACCTCTGCGTTAGCATCGTTCCTTAGATGCGCTTCGGTTGCGTTGTCTTAAAACTTTCATAGTAGCTTGCAGTGTTACAACTGATTGTACTCTGTGATACTGTATACATCTGTACGAGTATTTCCGGGAAAGTTCGAGACTCTGATGTGTTTCAGATATCATATGACACCTGAAATCAGATAAAATATATTTTATCACATTATCATCATCGGAGCTATGTGCATTCAATCTGTAACGAACCCATACCCATGAAACACTATTTTTTATATCAACCCCATACCCATGCAACAATATTTTTTATACCAACCAAATTAATTTGGCACACTGCTTATCAGTCATATAAGTAAAGTGAGAAATTAAATATAT
>KK115733.1:26423-71992 GCA_000611955.2 Stegodyphus mimosarum
TTTATAGCTGATGATATGTCTCATCAAAAGAAATCCCTTCCACACATATTTTAATTATATTTTGAAAGCTGATTTTATATCATAAATATCGCCAAAGCGATATCTCGGACGTCTTGTGTTCTGTATTTTAGTAAGTTTCCTCTGTTACTCAGACTTCATTAAATTATTTGGATAGAGAGGATATTGAACATGAATTTAAAAAAAAAAGAAAGAAAATAAAGCGTGGATTCGCCCTTCAGTTAATATCATTATCGACTGGGACGTGTTGGTACAGGTTGAAGCGAGAACGGCATCTGCTCATTCTCGAAAGTATATAAGGTATAGCTAGGTCTCAAGCATATCCCCACGTCTGATGGAAAATATCCTGAGAGGCGGTTCGGGAGTCATCTAGCCTTCTCCCCCACTTAAAATTACTCTCTGATCGCCGAATATTTTGAGTGCCTTTTTGTCCCACTGACAATATTCGTATAGACTGATATTATACGTACACAAACAGCCATACCTTCTCTGAGATCAGAATTTGGGCCTGTCATTGCGGGAGTCAAATTCACTAAGCACTATAAACGATGCATGTCCTGCACCCGTGAGAAAGAAATTATCCATTTAGATCCCTCAAAACTCATCCTCTTTTACGTTTATATAAACCGGGATAGTGGTTAGCGGCCGTGATTGCCGTATCGAACTAACCGTGTTCGAATCGCGGAGAAGTCATGGATGTTTCTAAATGTATAGTGACTTTGCAACATACGGGCATTTTAAATACGCGACGAACCGAGAAGTTGGTAGTAGGGGAGAGGAGTAGGATACCTTCGGACCCATCTCCCCTCGACGTGCTTTCTATCAAAATTGGGGACGGAATTGATGAAAGTCTTATATTCACCTGTATGGTTCTGAAGTCTCTTGCCAACGACGGGCACAATCTTGCTTTCTCTGCCACGATGGATTTTGTGGGCTTGTTCTGATGTTACTGTCAGACAAGCCAGATAAGTCGCAAAGCATCGGAACAACGTTTTTATAAGGTTCTCACTAAGTTTCACTGAAGGAATTACAGTTTTAGCTGTACTGAGTACTTCTTTCGAATTTTGTTCTGACTGTGCAAAGTAATTATTAATAAATAAATAAATAAATAAATAAAATAAATCCTTCCTGTATTTTATTTTTTAAGCATGTAAAATAACATTATACGTATGCATTTAGGTATTTATGTGTATGTATATATGTAACAATAATTTCAAATTTATAAATTAGAAGAAAAAGGAATTTACCCTCCTAGAAAAAGTTTTTAAAAATTGAATTGAAAAAAGAGAAACCTAAATTTTGTAACCGGGTAAGATGCAAATTGAAACAAAGCATTTTTGAATTTTTTTAGGAAAGGTTTTAATAAATTTTAGAATCTTTTAAAAACTTTTAAATTAATATGCAAATTAATTATTCCTATTTTAATGCTTCAAATCAACTCTTCAAGGAGTAATATGCATATGTGTGTAAGATAAAAAATATATAAATCAAAATTATAATTGAAATTAGCAGTAGCCCTTAATTTCTCCTCTGTATTCCAAAAATCGTAAGAAAATTTATGAATCGCGTCACTTCTCGATCAGTTCATCTCGTATACCTGGCGTAATGTTGATGTTGTAGTTAATTTGGAAACTAATCTCAAATTTTCAAGAACTGAAACCTTTCTCTTAATAAACAACTTACACCCAAACCTTTTCTTGGGGAATTTTCTTATTGCTTAAGTGCTCACTTTTAGTTTAAGCTCTCTTGCATCCAAGACGCTACTTCGCTAACTGACGTGTTCGCTTAATCTCTGCTAGCTGTTGTCCAAGGTTCTAAAAATATAATCTGTATAAAATTGTGGCGTGTATAGCTCACCCGTAATGATGATGTGCAACGAAAATGAATACGTGTCCTAAGAATTAGTCAGCAAGGAATAAAATCATGTATGGAATTGCGGTTATGGCTGCCTTCGAGAGTCATCTCTGTAACTACGCAGTAAAGCGTCTACAAGTTATAACATAAAGAACCATCACGAACCCGTTGAAACTTTTCCAAGTCATCCTATTAGATATATATATATAAATATTCTTGAAGACTCGTTTTGAAGCACTAAAATAGGAATATAAAAAAAAATTAAGAAAAAAAATCTGAAAGCTTCCAGATTGTAATTTGCCCTTTTATTTGATTAAACTCTTTAACAAAAATGAACGTACTTCGTGCTCACAATAACACCGACTAATTGCGGTGAGAACTTAAGAACAATTTAGCAATAACTTTAAATGGCAAAAAGTAGTGCTTCTCAGTAACAGACAGTAACACTAACGGACTGACGCAGCAATCTACACCGGCGATAGACTTTAATAAGCGGCCAGAATGCCTATCAGCAACTCAGAGTAACAGCAGGAAGGGCAGAATAGCAACGTGCGCTATACTAGCTAAATAACGCCTTGAACGAACTTTCTCTTTCCGCCTTGAATACTCTTCTTCACTTTACATCTTGGAGAGGAAATGGGAGGGGAATTGAGATGTTCAGAAAAGATAACAGATATTAGAATATTTTGTTATTCAAAGTAAGGTAAACCCTACACACAAAGCTCGAGAACGTTTCATCTGGGACACAGCAGATGTATAAAAGTGGTGCAAATGCCTGTGTATCTTGTGAAGTTCCGCAAACACGTTTATGAGGGAAACCACAGACCCACAGTCTGGAACGCCATTCGAGAGGATTGCCTTCGATACTCTCGGAACTTTGTACCGTATAACCAAGATTAACAAGACTATCTAGATTTCTGGTCTATTTTAGTAAATAGATGGAAGCTTATGCCATCTTCTATCAATCAGCTTCAACCGTTAAAGAAGTCCTTGAGTGGACTTTACAATCTGAACTTTATTCATTCTGACTAAAGGAGCAAGTTTCACATATTTCATATTTAAAAACTTTGTAGAAAGAACGAAGACACAAAACTTTATATCTGCAATCGAACGGCATGGTGGAAAGATTGAACACCAGAGAACGAACAATTTTGATCCGTTTTCAAATACAGTAGCTATCCTATTTCCATTCTCCCAATCTCATGCCATTTCTCACAAACCGTCATATCATAATCAATGAATTTTTGACTTACCATATCCGAAACTCTTCCGAACTTTTCGTACAATACTCGAAATTAGAATCTGAAGCCCTCCCTTGCACTCCTTTCCACAAGAAAAATTTGCATATATCAGTATAGCAATTCTGATGTGATATTATTAACTTAGAGCTAGCAGTAAACTATCTTTCACTGGACTTCAATTAATAGAATTAATTCATCTCCTTTTTTAGTAATTCTTGTAACTGTTGCTACCAGTGTAACTTACTTCGTAAGCAATTATATGTCGCAAGCTGTGATTTCAGAAATATTGATGATTGTATATGAGGACAAAAAAAGTAAAATACTTCTGCCGAATGTTTGATATACGGTCAAGATTATATCTGCTAAGTTAATTAACTGATATCAAATGCTGAAATGTTACTAAGCTGTTGCTTGAATTAAATATTGAGTTGTCTTTTGAATTCAAGAATTTGAAATTTGATTTTGAATATCATTGTAATGCCCCAAAACTAGACATAACATCATCTCGCACGGAATTTCGAACTTATAATTTTTCATTTATAACAACGTTTACTCAAGTTTTTAGTCCAAAGGGGCTTTTTTTTTTCTGTTTTTGTCAAAGGAGTGAAACAACGCGTTCTGAGCCGATTCTGTCGACTGAGCAGTCGAGCTTGCGTTTGAGGCATAACAGCTTCTTTTGCATGCAACGTAATGGGAACACTGCGATAAACTGAACTATCTCCAAGAGAATTACAGTCAGAGATATATTTCACATTTTTTAGTCATTTCTGTTAAATTATACATCAGAAACGCTTTCGGTTATCCTCAAACTAAGCAAAATTATTTGTCTGAATCAATGGCACAGTGTTTTTAAACAGAGGCATGAGAACAGAAATCACAGTTTAAACTGCTTATGAAAGCGTTAAGGGGCATACATATTTACATTAGGTATACAGGCATACGTCACGCATACATGTTTCCATGAAAAAATGTAAAAAATGTAATAAGTGGAAAAAAGACCTGAATTTCGTATCCAAAGGTAATTAAAAATCGAAGTTCTTAGTTATTTATCTTGTAGAAACATTAGTTTATTTCGAAGTAGGAGCTTGAAAATTATGCATTTCCTTCGCCGGGAATCGAACCACGGACCTCTGAAATACCGGCTCAGTGTGCTGACCATTACACCACGAAGGCATGCGAAGAAAGAGGGAGAAATACCTTATAATCTGTAGTTTAAAAACTCTGATGTGGACACCAAATGACATCAAGGTACGGCCTATTAAATTACACACATTTTTGATACATTTTATTTAAACTTACTGCCTCGAATTTCATTAGAGGTATATTCAATTAATTCAGTTCCCAATGAGACAAGGCAAAAAAGAAAAAGAATTCGAAACATATTCTTTAAAAATTGTTAAATACAGAAAAACATAAAATACCAGAAAATACAGTTGAAAACCGTAACAAAAAGTTACAATTAAAATTAAGAGTTTCTACACAAAAACAAGCAATTCGACTAGCGGGCAAGAAGGCAAAATTTTCGGCATGAAAGCAAAATGAACAAAATTGCTAGTTTACTTTTGATCACAGTTGGCAAAAAGACACTGAAGGTGCAGAAACTGACTTAATTTAGTATTCTACTAAGAGTTCCAAATGTAAACAAATGACGGCATCGTTAGGCTTAGTAGCACTTACAGCTATTAAATTGTTGATAGTTCTAAAATTATTGCATGAAGATTAACTAAATGTATATGAAACATAAAAACAACATAATTCAATCACATTTAAAGCAAAATATACATAATTTACCAACATGTGAGAATAAAAAAACCGAGCCGGGTAACAGCGTTTTTCCCATGTGTAACGTGTGTACGAGCCCATTTTCCTCAGAATGTTCTCCACGAAGGCATAGCTCTCGAGGCTTTTCCGTAATCACATAAACCATACCAAACCTGAATCCTTTCAAAATCCATATCTCAATCCATTTTTGGTAAAGATTCCTTTATTCTGTTCGTACGTACAGGTATAATGCAAGAACATCGTTCAAATGGATTCGAGAGCTGTCGAAATAGATATTTCTTTGAAATACGATAACCGAAATTTTTCGGGCTTTACAGTACTTTCTTTACTTCGTACAGAGAAGTAAAGACTAAAATATGTTTAATTGCCTTATTAAGCACCGAGATCTTTGAAATAACAAGGATTATTTTTTTTCGTTTCTTATATGATCCTTACTCAATTCAGAAATTCCAAAACCTATGCTTCATGCGGCAGAGCAGTTTTGGGGGCAACTCGAAATATAAAGTATTTTTTCTGGATTTACTGTCAAGTGATACATAGTACTAGCTTATACATACATTGTTTAAACTTAAATTTGTAGTGAATAAGGTACTATCAGATAGCCTTATTTTAATTATGTGATTACACCATTTTCCTTTTCAACACATCTTACTTATCTGATTTTTTCCTCCTTTCCTCCCTCGTACTTTTTTTCAGTTTGCTCACGTAGCGTTGAATGAAGAAGTCATCACCAAACATGGTAGAAAATTGGACATGTTCTTTTTTATTATTTTTTCTTCTTTTTTTTTCGTGTTTTCTTCTTCCTTCGCTTATTTTTGATCTTTCAATATAAATTGTGCCGAAATGACAGTTTATGGTTTTTGGAACACACTTGTAACTTATTTGATTAATATTGGCGGTAGCTTTTCGAAAATTTGAAATGATTTAAGTTTGGTACGGTTAGAAAATGCTTTGATAATTAAAGCTTTCTCTTAAAAATGAACTTCTAATGTTTGATTTTTGAAACACTTCCCAATTATGCTGATTTATTCTAATATTTCTCGGCTGCATGATTTCGTTGGAATCTGTTGCATGTAATAAGCAAATCAAAACAGATTATAATAAATAAAACTGGTTTTGAACGAATAATGTGATAAATGTACTACTATTGCGCGCGTGCGGGTTCGTAACAGAATGAATGCACACAGAAATGATGATAGCATGATGGAATTAATTTTACCAAAAGAAACATTTCACACTTCTGGAAATTTCCAGAAAAGTAATCGCACAGCTCTTCACTGTATAGCAGTGCACAGACCGTTATACATAACGCAATGCAAAGTTCAGCTGAAGGAAATGCTCATAACGAGATATTTCATTGCTCTGAGCTAAACAGCTACTAACATTAGAAAAACTGATGCTCTGTCCGGCCTTATATAGTTTTCACACGGCCGCCGAGACTGCTTCTCGAAACTACTGGAAAGCATACTGAATGCGCTTATACTTACACAAAGCATCAGTTACAGCTGTTCAGTTACAATATCCATTGCAGTTATACAGAGACCAGACAAAAATGTCGCCAATTGGGTGCCAATTTAGGCGAATTTTGGGGATTTCTCGCGGAGATTGGAGACAAAAATTGCTCGCCAAAACCGTTGCCAGCTCGGTTATATCTCGTCAAATGAGGGACATAGCCATTTACTCAATAATTAAACAGACATGTCCCGTATTATCATTTTTCCGGTAAAGCATCGTTTCTTTCAGCTTTTCATGTTACATTATTCAGAAAAATACAACAATTTTACATATAATTTAACTAAAATTACCTATCTATGTACAAAATTCGTAACAATTCTACTCAAGTAAATGATTACGTTTCAAAGTACTGTAAAAGCTTTCGTATATGTAACATTTATTCAACTGGTAATAAAAATTTCTCGATAGAGCAAAACTCTGGCGCAAAACTCTCTTTATCTGCTAAAAGTATTTTAATGAAAACTACCTAAAATTTTTGGACCACTACATATTACATTGCTCTATTCGATCATACATTTATCATTCATGTGATGTGATAAGTAGAACTTTTGATCAAAGAGTAAGGATTTCTTATTTTCTATTCTATTTCGGAGAAAAAAGTTCATTAGCTATTATTTGAGAAAGCTTATTGTTCTATCTGTAATTTGAAATAAATGAACTTCTCTTTAACAAACTCAGCCATTTAAAAGCAATGAACACGCTTCTTAATAATATAAACTTTATTTCCTTTTAGCTAACTTTCTAATTTATGAAATTTGAAACGAATTTATTTCACAATTAGCAAAAATTAACTTTAAATTGGTATTGATTTTGCAAAAGTGCTATTGTTTCGAGAGCGTACAGACACTGTCTCTTCTTCAAAAGCAAAACCATTTAACTTTTGAAAATGTTATTTAATTTTAAATAATATTTGATCACTATGAATACTTACAAAATTATTTAAATTTACAGAAATTGATGCTAGCGGCATACGTTATGTACGTAATGTATTCAGTTGTTTTCGGTTATTGTTATATTAAATTAAAGTTTTATGCTTCTCTGCCTGTCTTTCATTTTTGTAAATTTAAAAAAGGATTGTTCTGAATATGTGTATGAAAACTGTCTTATTATCCAACTCCACTCTTCTTAAATTCCATAAACAACATTTATAGTTTCAATAAATATAAACAGTACCAAATTTATATAATATTATGAAGACAGATTATATTTTTAACTTAAATATTGTTGAGGAAGTAACGTTTAGCTAACTGAATGAAGTAAATACAATAAAAGATAAAAAAATCTTTCACGACGTTTTAAGTATTTAAATTACCTAGTTAAGTTTTTTTCTTTAATTTAACATAGAAAATTAAAATTTTTATAAAAATCAATTCTCCGATAAATGTTAACAAAAGTTTAAAAAAATCAGTTTTGTTCGCAACTTTTAAAAAACTTGAGCTCGTATATTTCGCCCATAATTTTCTTGAAAAAAATGCATTCGCATTACGCCTACCCCTAGGGACGTCTTAAGACATCTTGAGGCTCTGCGTCTCTTTTATTTCATTAAATAATAATAATTTAATAATATTAAATATTTTTAATAAAAGCAAGCCATGATAAAATGAAGTTTTATTAGAAAATTCGTTACCTACATTTTAAATTGGCAGAATCATTAAATATCGCTTCAAAATCAACTGTTAAGAATATTTTATATACTCATCATACTTAAGATATTCAAACGAGAGTGTCTCATATGATTTTTCAATTCAATTTTGACCAGTTTGAGTTTTGAAAATTAACTCTCACCACTCGCTTCAGTAATCGTCATCAATAAACTAATTATCATTACCATTTCAATATTTGGGAACACTCTGATCATACATGTATATACAGAGTTTATTGATATCAATTTCCGTCTTCTCATACAACAACTGTTCTTCATCATCATCCGCATTTGTAAAACTATATTTCTTAGTAATCTTCCTTTTTTCATGTCTTCTCTTTGTTTCTTCTTCAGTTTTTGCCATCAATGATTAGATATGACTTAAAATGCTGGCATTCCAAATTCAGTTCCTCCTCGTGAACATCTTTATCTTAAAATTTTGATATTTTATCGCATGTTATTTAATTTTGCTCTTATACGCTTGTGAATGCTTTGATACTCTTTTATAAAAGATATTCCCTTGGCTTTTAACTCAATGAAAAGAGTCCCGTTTCGTTTTTATATATGCCATTAAAGATTTTAACAACTTCACTGCTTTCGACAAATCCATATTTTTACTCTGGACCAATAAATTCACTTTTTCAATACGAGTCAAAATGTCATTTCAAAAGATATCTTTTCAAGTTTTTCGCAGTGAGTCGAGTATCCGCTGCCTGTGATTCATGATTCATTAAACAATCGAGGCTCAATTTCTGTATATCCTTCGCGTAAAGCTTTAACTGCATCTGCGCATGCAGACCAACATGTTTTTAATAGCCCTTTCAATAATTTGTTTTTATGTTTATCATAATTCAAATTTAAAGTCAGTGTATCCCAACGATGGATTGGAAACGAAAACAATTGTTGAGATTTTGGACAAAATCGAAGTAAATCATTAGAGTTACATTCTACTGCTTCAACACCAATTAAGTTCTAAGAATGTCCCGAACGTGGTACGTATACGGCGTATTTATTTTTTCTTGAAGTCGAACTTGCAATACTGAACATTTTCCAAACATATTCGAGGCATTGTATTATGACTGACCTCTATTGAGTGAAATGTTGTTATTTTCCAGAAATGAAATCACAACACTCAACAGATTATGCCCGTAAATATGAATAAACTGTAAAAATCTCTCAACTAGTGCACCATTTTGGGCATATCGTATAGTATATGTTAGTTCGTCGACATGAGTGGCATGTAGATTAGGATCAAGAGAGACACAG
This sequence comes from Stegodyphus mimosarum, assembly GCA_000611955.2. Lineage (NCBI taxonomy): Eukaryota > Metazoa > Arthropoda > Arachnida > Araneae > Eresidae > Stegodyphus > Stegodyphus mimosarum. The sequence continues at coordinate 35,742 of KK115733.1, forward strand.
TAATATTTAGTTTTCTGTATTTCAGTGGGTATAGTTTCCAGGAATTTTGACTCCATGACTTCAGTGAGGAATTCACCTATGAGGAATCTTTCATAGAATTGCCGTACGTTTTGATATATTCATCTAAAATAATGGATCGAACTTATTTATAAGTTCTAAAGTATCTAAATAATTTCCCTCTTTCACTCTTCACAATAGTTTCATTGTCCCCTCTGAAAGGCAGTCCTGTTGTTGCTAAGAGCTTTATAACAGCCACAATTCTCTTCAGCACTTCTTTCTAGTAATGACGTTTTTCATTGAATTGTGTGATAAGTTAGCTTTCTAGTCGACTAGTTAACTGTAAACGACTGTGGTAGCTCATCATATACTTTATACGTTCAGGTAAATTTTTATGCTGTGTAGTCGTAATTGTATGTTTCCAGTCATTGATTCCGTTCGTGTTGAATGTAGATTTGGTAGACGAAAACAATTTATATACAAAACACTATACTTTTCCTAGTGACGGGGCATATTTTAGCCATTCGAGGTCTACAACCTCACCATTACGTAACTTTTTCTTGAACAACATTGCAGAAAGGTAGCTTGTTTCATTCCGTTCATTGTATATCCGTGCTGATTTCTCAAAATCATTATCTTTGTTGGAACAAAGATAATGATTGAAAAAATAAATGATGATTGAAAGATAATGATTTGACGGATCTTTCTCAACCCAGTACGACTATAAATTATTGTCGATATATGAAGGCCACAACTCTGGGTCAGTTCTTTCAGGAAAAATATTTGAAACGTAAATAATCTCATCAGTTATTGTGCTTATTTCAGAAGATCCTATTATTTCTTCTTGAGGACTTAAATAGTCGGTGTCTAGCTGTCCCTATTCTTCAATTTCAGGTTTACTGTTGGATATACTCGTAGAAGTAGTAGATGTAGATGCAGAATGTTTGAATTAATAAAACGTTGGGTCAGCCTAGGTAATTTATGAATATATTTTTTCTTCCCCATCGATTTGTTATGTTCTGCAGCTCCGCTTTCAAACCGTTTCATTCTGACTTGTTTTGATTTTCTGGAATAAATAAATAAAAAAATGTTGAGATTAATTGTGGTGGTTTAAAATAGGGACTTACAACTTTGTTCTTATCTATACATTTAAATAGACAATATTATATGCTGTCAAATACTTGTGCAAACACTGACCCGTAATAAATGTGCATGACTCACAATCTCACAAACCGACTCTATTGACTGCCGCTTTTCGACTAATCAATAATGATGGTGTGGCGGTAGGACTAGGCTTAGGCACGTATGATGGAATGACAGGATAATGCAGTCTTACCACTGCTGCCATTTAGCATATAGTTGGAAATTCCTAATGCTTTGGAAAAAATATGCGAGAATAGCATCTGCTGATTGAAATTATTTGCATCATGATCTTATTGAAGTCGAGTAAAGAACGAGACAAGGCCCCACTGAAGCCAAGGCTTTCGGCCCAAGTCCAGTTGGCCCATGCCTTAAAACGTTCCGATCTATCCCTAATCTACCCCTACATATACAGCGCATCGATTCGTTTTCGCAGAGCTCGGTCTTTCTTTTTACAAGTGTAAAGTTATTTATTGAATATACTTTCTTATTTCAGACATGATTTTATATAATGACGAGAGTCCGGCAATCACGGGCAGATCAGTATTAAAAGCATCTCATGTGGGCACCATATGACTTCTTGTACAACCTATAAGGTATTTTCTCCCTCCTTTCTGCATGCCTTCGAAGTGTAACGGTAGCACACTCGGCGCGTATTCGAAAGGTCCAGGTTCGAGTTCCGGCGAGGGCATTGCTCATTTTTCATGTTTTCTGCAGCAGAAATTCTAATGTCTTTACATATGTATTAAATTATACATATTTTTTGTTATATTTCACTCAAACTTATTTCCTAGATTTTCATTAGAGATGTATTTCTCATTCATACAATTCAATTCTTACTTCTTTGCAAGGCAAAAAGAATGTAATATGAGAGTAAAAAAAACTGAGCTAACCGAGCCGACGTTTGGACGATTATAACCAAATTGAAATATGCACAGCTATATGTAATAGCAGTCCCTACAAATTTCAATGTTCTGAGACTACTCGCTTTTGATTTATGCTAGATACATACATACGTACCTCCTTATTTACAAAAGTCACGAAAATAATCTCTTCTGAATGTATTTTAAATCCATTTTACAATCTGTTTTCGGAAAAAGAGTCCTTTATTCTGTCTTTACGTACAGATGTAACGCAAAAAAACTTTTCAAATGGATTCGAGAGCTGTCAAGATGGATAATTTCATTGAAATATGGTACCCGAAATATTTCGAAATTACAGCACTTCGTACATTTAAGTAAACATTACTCCTTTTGTATGCCTAAATAAAAGTTATCCTGCAGAACAACAACCGGTTAATAGCTCCGACATTCTCAGTTGATTGTAGCAGCTGTTCGAGGTAAGGAGACGCTCGGTTTGATCTCTAGTTTGTGTTATAATAACAATTAAATGTTTTCCTGAAATTCAAAGGATTTCCTGCAAATTTGCTCAGCCTTTCCTGACAATTTGTAGCTTTGGTTCTCTGTCATTATTAGGTTGCAAAATACTCATTTAATCTTATCTCAACGCCATGACCATATCATTTTTGTTTGTGGAGAAAGAAAATCGTGCATAATCAAAATATAAATTCCTGCCGTCTTCAAATTATGTTAAAATATATGGCATGGCTAATTATTAAACTGAGCATTTGGTTATATTTATAATTGTGTGTAAGATATATTGTAATATATCTGAAATAAATATTATATGTAAAGGCATAGAGCAGAAGGAATTCCTGAAGGCTATATTTAAATCTGAAATTTTATCTTTTCGTTTTAAATAAAAGTTGCATGTCTGAACTTATATCAGCAACAAAGATGGTGCTGAACATGTAACAGTAAGTTACAGCAGCAGCATGAGTGTTTGCGTTTGCAGTTCCCCATGCTGAAACTGATCAGCATGCGGATTATTCTAAAAACATTATAAGCTAATAACCGATCATTTCCCAACATGATCCTGAGGCCTTGAGGTTGACACAATTTAAATGCAACATCTTGCTGTCTGTTACAGGAGCATGGAGAAAACGACTGCTTAGAGAGATAATCATAAAAACAAAAGAATGCTCTAAAAGAGTTCACAGTAAATCTCAAGCAGCTACATCAATTTCTGTTCGGTTCTGTTTAATATTACTGTGAGCTGTACTTCAGCATGAAGCCTTGACTTTCCAATGGCATTATAAATTTTCCCCACTACTCATTATTATGCAAATATTGATCTCATCACATAATAAGATAGAATGTGTGAGAAATATTTCTCAGTCACCCTGTAAAAATCATATTTGGAATATTGTAAAAATTTTATTTTTTGGCTCCATTACTCCGAGTTACATTTCTGTCCATTACTTTACTATTTGTATTAGTTTGGTATCAGCCCAACAATTTGAGCATATCGCGATTAACGCTCTGTTTCAGTTCATTACTTAATATTTTTTTCGAAATAGTAGCATAAAAATGCAAAGAAGAAAATTAAGATATGGTTTCAATTAAGCAAAACATTAAGCTGTGGTTATTTTATAAAACGAGCTATAAATAAATAAAATAAATGCTTCTATGTTTTATATCAACACGAAATACGTAACTCTATTATTTCGTGGGTAGCTAATACCCCAAAAGAAAGTATGCACTTCTCTCTCTGAATAAGTTGCATAGAAATAACTTAAGGGACTTTAGTAATATTAGCGTGTTTCTGAAGTGTCCAGGATCCGCAACGAAAGCAGGAAAATTAAGAATTCTTTAAAAAATTCAATAATAGTGTCCAGACCTACCAATACTTATTAATATATTTGTAATATTTGCAGATACATTGTACAGTTTTCTATTTTAACGAATCTCTATTTTTCTACTGATTTTTGCCGGTCAACGCAGTGTCTTCGAAACTCTAAAAATGTGTTCATATGTGAAAAGATGTTTAAGTATTGTTAGGTTGTACGTTAGGTATTGCTAAAAAATGAAAGAGAAGCCTGTCAAATTGATGTTTAAAATTAGGTAATATTCCACCTTATGTTAGAGTTAGTTTTAATTGCATTACCCCATATCAGTCATATTTGTGATGATAAATATTCATGTGATAATTAAGAATGCTTATCAGTAGTATTCTGACGACCCCTAGTAAAGCATTTCCGATTTTCTAAATGGTATAGATTGGAATATAGTATGAATCTGTCATTATCTGTGTCACTGAAATTAGATGTATTATTTGAATTTTTGTGTCCTTTTAAACATTACTGTAGCTCATGGTTGAATTCCATATAAATGTTCGTAAAGTTATATGTGAATTAAGAAACAATATGCGAACAAAATACTTGTGTATCTTTCATCCAAAGGACGCGTGCTTTTCGTTCTTTCATCCAAAGAAGGAAAGAGGTTGATTTTTTGCCTTACGCTGTCCAATAAACGATCAGAAACAGCAAGTATACTGGACTGTAGGGTTTATAAATATAAGACGTTTCTAACAAAAACTCTTAAGATATTTATCGTGCACTTGTCTGAAGTTAGCAAGAATACATTTCGACTATGAATGCAAAATGCTAAGTATTAAAAAGATAATAAGTCTCTTTAACACATTATATTTTGCAATCATACTCGACACACATATGTGAAGTATTATAGAAAGGATGGCATTTTTTAAACTCAAAAATCATCCACTATGTTTGCTAATATTTGTATTCTTAGGTCTGCCCAGAAAAGAATTGTCAGTATGAAAGTTTACAAACATATTCTAAGAAAAACGTATACTGTTTCTCCTTCATTTATAAACATTCCTAAAAGGTGAACGTTTTAAATGAATTCAGTTGCTGATCAGTTTTAAGGACAGAAACAAATTCCATTTTTTTTTAAATTGACAAGAATGCTTTTAATTAACTTTACAGCTATTATGTCAGAAAATGTGTTTCTTAGGTATTCAAATCGTAACCCATTTGTTTCCATTGGCCATCAGTTCTTTACCCCTTATAATTTAAACTGAAGCAGAAAATATCCCCTTTTTCTATGATCTTCAAGTATTGCATTAAATATATTAAGCTTTTCTGAGATTAGCGATGCTCGTTTTGGAATGCAATTACTTTTCTGTTTTAATTTAAGAAGGGCAAGCCATTTTGCGCAGACTTGCTAAAGCCCAAGAAGAATAGCAATTATTTTTAATCACAACCAATATCCCACGTCCAATTTTCATTGAATCTCTTGTGAACCTTTAGTCTAATGCTCATAGGTATCTTTCACATTTCCGTTGAGTCTTAAATGTTAATTAGCAAGAAATGTCGAAACACGATTTAACATGTAAGAGGATTTTTGGCCTTTTGTTAAAATAAGTAATAATATCTCTAATTCAAATAAATGTTGTTACAAAGCATTTGATACAGTTGTCAGAAGTATTGACACCAACAAAATGGGCTAACTGGTTTTTCTCACATTGATATACGCTTTATAACATAAGACAAATTTATGGTTATAGTTTATAAGGTAATTTCTTCTTTCTTTGCGCATTTCATCGAGGTGTAATTGGAAGAATACTTGACGTGTATTCTAGAGGCCCAAGGTTCAAACCTCGGAAAGGGCATTGCACGCTTTTTCGCGTCTCCTGCTTCAGGAAAACCTAATGACTCTACAAGTGGCGCCCGAAATAAAAGATCGTGAACGTTAATTCGTCACCACCAGAATTTGTTGACTAGGTCTCCTAACATCCAGTCTACTTTTATGAAGGGGAAGTATGTAACGCATTTTCTTCCTCTTTTCCGCCTGCGTTAGCGGTGTAACTGGAAACATACTCGAGGCGTTTTCGAGTGCATGGTTCGAGTCCCAGCGACATGACTGCACTTTTTTCACGACTCCTGCTTCAAAGAAAACCTAATGATTCTGCAGGTTAAATGTAAACCTTAAAATAAAAAAATAACATAATTTAAATTGCAATCTACATGCAGTTTAAGCTTCGATGCACCCAGTCTTTCTTACGAAGTATATTCATGTTATCAAATGATGCCACCAAGTGATTCACTCATTAAATTCAAAGGCATTTAAAATTTAAAAGCATATTGTTAAAACTTTCATAGCTGCTTATATAAGAGATTGCTATTTTGTTTTGTTAGAGAACAATAAATATAAATTTTTAGTCTTAGAATATTTTAATAATAAGTTTTTTTTATTGTTGGCTAAAGATTATGTAAAACAAAATATAAATAGATTTTTGAATAAATCACATTTGAAAAAATTTCAAAATTTATGCATAAAATTAGATCTAGAAAATATTTATGATTATGTAATAGCGAATGTGAAATATCATATGCTAACTTTAGCTTCATTCAGAGGCTTTGGCTTCAAGCCAGATCATCTTACGGACACCAATACTTGGCACTTAAAGGACTTTATTTTGTTTTCGTGATATGCTCAGAATTTAAAGGGAAATTTAATATGAGGGATATAGGATATTTTAGTTTCTTCTGAATTATGTACATGATGGGGAAAGGGGAAAATCATTATATTCACTGCAACCGGCAAGTTTAAATGCTACAAAAAATATCTTACATGACTGTCTTACATGAATGTATAATTTGGTGAATGACTCATAAAGAGGGCATTATTATACTAAAATTAGTTAGTCTTTTGAATACCAGTAGCATCTTTTGAATACTGGTAGTTTCGGCTTACTTCGTGTTTTAACTTTTTGCAACATAAATACTATTCAACTTTCCTGCTGGAAAATGGCTTTTGAGCTTTGGCAGCACAAATTGGTATATGCCGATTTCATTAGGAAGTAATAAGGCCTCGTTCGCCAACAAAATATCTATTGAGCTTCGGTATTCTAACTTTCATTATATATACATATTGCACTCAATGATACAACCTGAAATCAAGATTAAAATTCTTTAAACTTTGTGATATGTGCACTAATCTGCAGTAAATACCAAATCTGGGATAATCATCGCTATTTTTTATTAATTTAATGCCAATTATTCTGTCCTTTTTAATTCTGAATACTATGCGTTATCTCTTTTTTCTCGCAGTGAGAAAAAACAGCTGAAAACAAGTCCACTATCATTTCTCTTAACCATTTATTATTTTTTAAATACCTTTGCAAAACGAAAGGTAATATGTTTCTAATTTGCTACATCAATAGGATAGCTGGTCCCTATGTTAAAGTATATTGATGAAGTTAGTAGTATCAGAAGTAATATATTGTTATGAATCTTGTATATATGTTACCGTTAAAGTACGAAATCCGTTATTTTATAGAATACCTAGTTATTCCATGAAATAACTGATCGTGTCCATTAAAGTGTAAAACTCTCTTATATTTCACGGTTTACACTAGTTATTTCATAGAATAACGATCTGCAGCCCGTTAAAGTGTAAAATAATCTCTATCATATACACTCACGTTTATGAAAATTGCAACACCAAGAAGGAATCGTCATAATTGAATGCAATTTAATACACAGTTGAGTGGTAGTGGTACAAATAAATGATTAAATGTTCAAAGCAAACAAACAAGAACAAGAGATCAGAATCAGTATTTTGTGTGGCCACCACGCGCCGCAATAAGTGCTGCTACACGACGTGGCATGGAGTCAAACAAAGTTTGAATGTCTGACTGAGGAAGAGCATTCCATATCGTTTGTACGCGTACCCAAAGTTCGTCTGCAGACGCAACAGGACGAGGATCACGAGCAAGACGCCGACCAATGACATCCCACACATGTTCAATTGGCGACATATCCGGGGAACACGCAGGCCAAGGAAGAAGCTGTACCTGCTGCGCTGCAAAGAAGGATTTAACAATCCGAGCAGTATGAGGGCGGGCATTGTCCTGTTGAAATACAGCGCCTGGCAAGCTTTGAAGGAAGGGAACAGCTTCGGGCTGTAGAACTTCACGGATATACCGGTTGCTGTTCAGATTGCCCACAATTCGTAGCAATTGAGATCGTCTATGATATGCTATGGCGCCCCAGACCATAACTCCGGGTGTTCGTCCACTGTGGCGTTCGATAATGCACTCCGGAAGGTGGCGTTCACCGGCATAGCGTCTGACACGAATGCGGCCATCATGGTACCACAAATTAAAGCGGGATTCGTCAGAAAACACGACATGCTGCCAATCAGCACGCCAGTCTCTATGCTGATTGGCCCATTGTAGCCGCAGGCGGCGATGGTCGTGCGTTAGGGGGATCCTGTATAAAGGAGTCCGTGCGCGCAGTCCACACTGCAGCAGACGTCTACGAATTGATGAAGCACACAATGAAACACCTGTAGCTATTGACCACAGTGCTGCCAATTGTCTAGAGGAAGCTGTACGGTCCGTCCGCGCCATGCGGACCAGGTGTCTATCATCGCGAGCTGACGTCACATTTCGGGGTCCACTCCCGGATTTCCGAGTTGTCCGACACTCGTCCGTCCACTGCTTCCAAACGCGCATCACTGTGCTGCTGTTACGCTGCACACGAGAGGCTACTGCACGATACGACAATCCAGCTTCACGAAGGCCGATGATTCTCCCTCGTTCAAACTCTGTAAGTTGTTCAAATCTCGCTCTCTTTCGTCGACGAGGCATAAGTACAGATTGAGTTAACGTTTACCACTAGCAGATAACCACCGATAACCATACACGCCTCGCTACAGCCGTCTATTTATTCGGATCCATCAGCCGTTCAGAGGGCGCTGCTCAGCATACGCATGCGCTACGGATTTGCAATTCTAATCATTTGCATATCATGCGCTACTTTGCATTTCCTGAAAATTTCAGCTCACTCGCGTAAGTCCTTCATGGTGTTGCAATTTTCACAAACGTGAGTGTATCTCGCTTTTTAGTATAAGGTACATTTACGTTTCGTTTAACAATATGGAATGTTCGTGTAAAACCCAGTGTGTCAACAAAAAATGTTTTTGTTTTAGAAATAATGTTCTTTGTAATTCCAAGTGTCACTTTAGTAATCCTTGTTGTAACAAATAATTTTATGGTACTTTTCCATAAATACCATTTATACGCTACATAAATTAGATAAATTACTTCTTTTTCATTTTAATTGTCTATCATTACTTTGTTTACAGAAAACATAGTTATTTAATTTTAGATAAATTGTTTATTTTACACTTTAACTGTCTCTCATTAGTTAATTTATAGAATACCTAGTTATTTCATAGAATAACTAGTTAAAGTGTCAAATTATTAACATATTACACACTTTAACGGACACGATCAGTTATTTCATGGAATAACTAGGTATTCTATGAAATAACTGCATTATATACTTTAACGGTAACATATATATACATGATTTTAGTGTAATTATATCCGAAATTGTTGTATGTTTTGTATATATAACATGAAAATTTAGAGAAGAGAAGTTTGCCAGAAAAGAAAGAATACAGAGGCATTTCTATTTAATATTGGGTAAATAGCTGCCTCACGAAATTGGCGAGATATCGCCAACATAGCAGCGGTTTTTGCGACTAAATGTTTTTTAAAATGTGGTGAGAAATCGCCAAAAGGCTTCATATCCTGTTTCTGTATCACCGTAATAAGTATTGAAACTGAATATCTGCAATCAATGCTGTATGTAGATGTAACCGTAATTCGGCCCTTATATGCCTTCCACTACCTTCGAGAAGCGGGGAACACTAAAAATCTTTAGGCAGCCGGGAGGAAACTGTTCTTTCGCGAATGTTAAGTGTGTGTATATCATTTAAGTAATCAATTATTTAAGCATTTTTATTTTTAATTGTGTTTGATTTTTTAAATTTGGAATTCTGAAGAGCGTAATGAATTATATATATTTGTAAAGAGTAAATTTAAAATCTTTAGACAGTTATTTTTATTCAACGGCCCAATTCTCTAAGTAAGAAAGGGAGCGTCTTTTAACGGAAATAACATCTGTGAAAATAGCTTTCAAGATATCAGTTGGAACTGAGGGCGGTATAGTGTAGTTTTCCACGTCTTTTTGTTACGGAGCAGTAAAAGGAGTTTGTAATTGGCCTTCCCGCATTCACCTGCCCTCTCGCTTTGTGAATGTTGCGATGCTTATATAAATCAGTTCCTTCGGAAGAAATGAGCGGTTCTAAATTTGATCTTGAAAGGGCAGTTTTGTTGTTCTCCTTAGATTTTTCCGCTTGTTAGCAAGGGGGTCAAATTTTTAGTCTCAAGTTTTCTCACCTCTTAGGATGTCTCATTCGCAGCCTGGCAACCGTCAACTGTGGGCAATGACTCTGTTTTGATTCGTTTGAGGGGGTATACTTTTTCAGTTAAATTATATTAAAAATCTCGGGTTGGTTAAGTTTATGTGTTTGGTTTTGATCAGCAATATTTAATAGGAGGAGAAACCGAGTTTTCCTCGGTTCTTGCTCGAGTTTAGAAGTCAGTTCAAGTACGATACATCTTGAGAAGAGAATAGTTCAGAGAGAAAGGGCGTTTTGCCCTGCGGCCGAGCTTTGCCCTCGCGGGCTCGGTCGCGCCTGCGATACGCCGAGGTGTGTTGAAGAGAGACGGAATTCCGATGGAGTGGAGAAGTTATTTTATAGAGATCGTGGGACTTAGCCCCGTTGCGGGCTTGACCATCTGCGGGCGGCCTGCGATTTGGGCATGCATTTCTCTCGGCTTTTCCTGATAAAGAATTTTTCCTTGCTTGATGACAAGAGCTCTACACAAAAATATAGCATCGCTTCTTCTTCGTCATCTTACTCGGAGAACTGTAAATAGTCATTCTCGAAGTGTTCTTGATAGAAGGGTTGGAAGATTTTAGGACGTTCCCAGATGCTCTCATGGTAAAGAATTTTTCCTTGCTTGATGACAAGAGTTCTACACAAAATTATAGAATCGCCTCATTTTATTATCGTTTTTCGTGAACTATAGTTGGATGCTTCCTTAGGTGTTGTGACAGTAACATAATCATAACTTTGGAAAAGTTGTCTTCCATCTGTGAGTAAAATATTTTAATTATTTTTGTCTCTCTATTCTCTGTCTATCTTAATTCCATGGTGGATTAGTGATGTGATCCTTTTATATAAATATATATATATATATATATATATTTGATATATAGTGACTGAGAACTCAGTTATTTGTAAAGAATTAAGATTGTTTTACCGACTTAATTAGAGAATCACCTTATATTTTTATTGGTACCATTATAGTATTTGTCAAGTGAGAATAGTTCAAATTAATTCATACGTAATTGATAGAATGAGATTTCCATTTGATATTAGAGAAATGTTTTGTGTCTTTAGGAGAATTTTAAATCATTGTCTATAAAATATGAAATTTATGTTAATTGCAATTTCTATATTAGTTTACGTGAGATCCATTTTAATATTAATTCAATGTTCTAGTATAATCGAATTAATCGTTATTATGTTAACTGCAAAAATCTGATTTTGATAAGTGACTTTTGAGGAAAATTTAATGTGGAATATTAATTGCTATTGTATGTAAGGGTTGTAAGGGTAGTCTGGCCAGCTATCTTATAAATATATCCAAGACATTAATAAATGAGTTTGATTTTATAATAGTATTTGCATTTTTTTGTGTGCATGTTACGTAGTTGGTTTCTTCCGCCACTTCACTTGTTTAAGCCGTAAGGCTTTTAAGGAACATGGGGATTTTATCGGGGTTTTGTAAAATGTTTATACAGTTAGGGTACTCACAACGCGCTCTGTACTAACCACGTCTTAGTAATCAGTTTTATTGTGTTTTAGAAAAATTTGTAATGCTTTTTTCAGGTGCCAGGAAAGTTAAACTATTGCTTGATTTTTCGCAGTGGAACTGATTGATTGTTTTCGAATATTTCTTCTCTGGTGCTTATGAGATGTTTAATGAATTTAATCTCGTTACTCTAGAGTTAATTTTAGAAATGATTGAATATGTAATTTAAGCGAATTTTAGAAATGTTTTAGTTGAGAGTTAGTAGTATATTCTACAGAGTAATTTAGATTTATTCCTCCTTGTTTTTTTTCAGGTTAAGATTTATTAAGATGAATTTGCTTTGCTTTGTTTTGTTTAGAAGGAGTAATTGATCTGAGAAGTAGTAGTGATCTGAGAATTTAGATATTATTTTGAGATAGTTTAATCAGCTAGTTCCTTCCTCCACTTCTAACTAGAAGAATTTTAGTATTGATTTATTTTAGTTTTTCTTTGCGGCACCAGGATAGATTGAATATGCAGTAATTGAGTTTAAAAGTAACAGTAAATTTTCAGCTGTTTAAAAAAATCTATATGAGACTGACGAGGGCATCAGTTCTACTGTTGCCGTAGTTGTTAGCTCAGCGTAAATCGGAGTACTGAGATATCTCCGGGTTAGCTTCGCTCTTTAGATGCGCTTTGCATTGCGTTGTGTTTAACGTTTTAATAGTTTGAAGTGTTACTATTGTTTGTACTCTGGAATACTATGAACACTTTTACAAATATTTTTGGGGAAAGTTGGAGAACTCTAAAGTGTTTCTTTTGATAAAATAAATTTTATGAACCTATCACTGGACCTGTGTGCATTCAATTTATTACCAACCAGTAAGCAAGCAAAAATATAGCAGCTATAGATTATATTTTCATAGAGTTGAGAATATGATGATGTATGCCTAGAAGGTTTTGCAGTGGAGACAGTTTTTAACACAGACCTATTTATTATATGCATTACATTAGTTTAAATAGTAGTTATCATAAAACAGGCACCGCACACTGCCAGTTATTTACACTTATCTTAGATTGCAGTAAAAGTTTTAAGCTATAATTCTTAAATAATCTTACAGTTGATTGTTAAGTACTGCGAATATTTATACAGTTCATTTGACAGTGAATGCTATACAGTGAATTCTGCCAAATACATTATTCTTTATATCCTAGATTACCATTTAATTCAGTTACCAGTTTGCAGGAACATGATAATTACTGTTAATTTCTTCGAAACCTAAGTATTTTGAGTTAAAGGTTTGCTCCCTGTAGACAGTCCATCTTCTTTCCCATCTCAGTCTTCCAGTGAAAATAACTACTAACTCAGAAGAAAGTTTAAAATAAATATTTGTATTTTAACTTCAATTTAAAAACTTAGACGGCTTGTATCAGCTGTAGGACACTAGTCACCGCTTATGACGATATTTAACAGAACATAAAAATTAACGTGAAACCTGAGCAATTGAAGTATGCAATTTTCACAATAAAGTCCATCTGTAAGCTTTGACTCAGATCCTCTAATCAGGCGTCAAGCACGGCTAAAAAAGTACTTCAGGTAAACCTATGACTAAGAATAAGTTTGAAGAAGGTCAGCAGTCACTGTCAAATCTCTCTGTCAAATTCGTAAATTCCTTTTTTATACATATAAGCTAATTTGTTTCCTTGTTGGTGTAACGAAAGTGACAGTAAAGATAAAAATAATACGATAATCGGTTAATAAACATAAAAGCCTACACATTTAGTATATACAATATAGTAATTACATTACATGCGTTTTTAAGATTCAATAATGTTTTATTTGACAATAACTTCATTTGACGACTTTAATAAAAATTTATTTCATCATTTCATTACACAAGATTGCTGCATTTATGGGAGTGCATTGTTCGCGTTCAGATTGACAATAAATAATAACATATCTACAATGATTTTGTTCATGTTCATGTTGATAATAAATAAATGATTTCGTTCACATACAAACTCTCAATAAATAATATCTTATCTACAAATCTTTGCAATGTATACTATTAGAACACGTTATTTGCAGTAAAAAGTTTGCAATATAGTTCAAATTTTTAAAAATGATGCTGTCTGGCTGCTTTGGATGGCTTTATTCTCTTCCAAATTGCAACAGTATGTACTCACACAATGCATGTAAATACTATTTGATCAACTATATTAACCGTATGTAACTCTGATTTATGCTATAAAATGATTTACGACTGCACTCAAATTCAGAGCAGCGGCTGTTTTCGGAAGGTTTTGAAGATGTAAAATCCCCGTCAGGTACCTATAGAATTACTTACATTACATTTATTTGTACTAAGAAATATTACGTAATTACATTTTCTGTCTAAAAACGCAGTCATTTCTTATATAAGTCATTTCTTATATGAGTCATTTCTTATATTGGAATGCCCATTCTCAGTCAATCATTCAACAGAAATTTATTTATAGAAACCTTCTAAAGCTCTCTGAGTATATTAATTTTACTTTTGTTTATAAAAGAATCTTAATTCATTGTTTTCCCTGGCTTAATTTAATCTAAAACACATTCTGCACTTTACAGTGCTTGAAACATTCTTTCTTCTTATCTGCTCCCAAATAAAAAAATGCTGCGAAAAAAATACTTAGCATCCGACGTAAAGACAGTCATGAGCAATAAATTCCAAACGAAGTCAAACTAAAAATCGTAAAAATCGCTCATAAACCTCTAAACTTAAACTAGTTCTTCCAGTGGTATTCTTAAAGAAGCTAGAAAATAAGCCATAAATGTACCCACTGTCTCTGGAATTCTTTTTGAGTAATGTGACCATAAAGGGTGCTTTTAGTGCACCGCGTTAAAAATATATCGCGGCTTATCCTAGTGAAGGTGTAAACATTTCGCAAGGCGAAGAAGTGATAACTGTATCTCAAGTGGTTGGGAAAAAATGTCTTTAAAATCCCAGAGATTAAATATTATAATAATGCCTTCCGGAGACAGAATATGTGAACGAAGGATGTAATTCGTTGAAAATTTCATGATTGTTAAAGCGTCTGGCAAAATAAAGGAGAAGAAAGACAATAAAGTAAAAAATTTCAATCTAATGATTTCGGATTACAGTCTAATAGTTCAAAAGCAATTTACTATATTTTTTTAAATAAAAAAATATTAAAAACTTTATGCAGGCAGCACAAGACTTCTTTGCACGGCTTAATAAATTATACATATTTTTCCTGCACTTCATTTAAACTTATTTAGTCAAATTTTTTTAACTTAATTAACCGATCCCTCAAGGTAAGTTGAAAATCACATAAAAAATTCCAAGTTTTAAAATTAAATGTACCGGATAATTTTGGTAATGCGGGAGTCAAACTTATAAATTTATTTTATAATAACAATTGCAAAACTTTCCCAAATATAAAAATAGGAACAGGGAGACAGCTTTACAATTGAAATTTCATTGTTTGACCCACAACTGATTTTTTTAAATAATTATATATATACACTATTATAAAAGGTATCCTAATTTTATTAACAGTTATTTTAAGTTATACACCCTTTCCATCTATTCTAATTTCAGCTTACGATTTCCTACCAGGATATAATTTCAGAAACGCAGTTAATGCAAATTACTAAGAGTACTATTTAAGTCGATATTTCGCCGACTTCCAGAGAAAGAGTCTGATTCCCTGACTAGCGCGCGTTTGCCTTTTGGCTATGTTTTCTCTGAGCTACTACGCTCGGCCATACTTTAGGCCCTTACTTGGCATCGCCGAGTTAATTAATACTTAAGGACCAACTACATAGAAACCTGCTAGCTTCAGCTTCAGCTATACCTTTCAGATAGCTTTAGTTATCCTAGCTTAGTTTAATTTCATAATCATTTAAGTTCAAGCCCAAGTGGAGGCTTTGTGTATACTCCGAGTTAGGAGCTGATTGTAATTATTCTGTGAAATAAAGGGTAGTTAACCCTTCTTAAGTCTTACGTGTTGATTCACACACTTCAGCAATTATTCGCTTGTTAGTGTTTGTGGGTTTCTAAGACTGAACATTGGAATTAAATAAGTAAAACCAAACAAAAATTAGAACCTAACCCTCAAAGACATTAAAGAAATAAAATTCAAAACCAGTAAAATTCCAAATAAATATGTAAAAAAAAACAACCAATAATACTAAACTAGATGAATTATATATACGGGATATACAAAAAATATATAGGCAGATGAATGCAATCATTATCTGATTCAGTATTATCAAGAGGACGTAGATCAGATTCAACTGAAGACCTTTGCCTAGGAATAACCCTGCGTTTCTGTTCATCCAAAATTAGCTCATAAATCATTCTAAATTATTTAAAAAGCCCACCTGAAAATTTTGAAGAGAGAGAAAAAGAACATATGTCAGAAAATGAGACAAATAAAGTGAAAAAAAAGAAAAGAGAAGAAAATGTATAAATTATACACTGGTGTGCAAAAATTAAGGACGAAGTCGAAAAATTAGCATATCAGCTGAACGAAGAGGCAGAGCAGACCGAAAGACCAATCAGGAGATTAAGTAAGGTGATGTACGGTAGCACATGCGCAGATATGCAGGTAGACGTAATGGGAGGAGTCTCTGAGTAGTATAAAGCATGTTGTCAGTGTAAGATCAGTATTTCTGGCAAAGAGATTGCACGCCGTATAGCAGTTAAAATCACACCGAGTTGCTGCCTCAGCGAGAAATGGCGAATAATCAATCTTTTAGACGGCATCTGGATGCTTTTACCCGAGGTCGAATCATTGGGAAGTTGGAGGAAGGCCGCAGTGTGACAAGTGTGGCTGCAGAGTTCGGAATTGCTCAAAACATCGTTTCACGACTTTGGAGACAATTTCAAACTACAGGAACAGCTATCCAGGGGTTTAGTAGTGGTCGTCCACGAGGAACCACACCCGCAGATGACTGGTATATTGCCTTACAGGCCAGAAGAAACAGGCGGCAGACAGCGGGAGAAATCGCTAGACACACGACGCAGGCGACTGTACGACCGATATCGCGTTTCACCGTGGCCAGAAGACTGCACGGTGGTGGTCTGTTTGCACGACGCCCTGTACGGTGCGTACCTCTAACGACTGCCCATCGGAGAAGGCGTTCTCTGTGGTGCCGGGAACACCGGAACTGGAGAGACAATGAATGGGGACGAGTACTCTTTACAGATGAAAGCAGATTTAGTCTGAGTTGCGATTCTAGACACATACACATCTGGAAAGAGCGGGGGACACGCAATAACCCCTTCAACATCATCAAAAGGGACTGTTTTGGAGGTCGCGGAGTTCTCGTTCGAGCAGCCGGACCGACCGTCATACCTCCCAAGGAGGTTCGTCACCTGGGACTGCTATTGTAACGAGATGTTTCTTCCTTACATGCGTCTTTTCACAAGGGCTATCGGTCCTTAGTTCCTCTTCATGGACGACAACGCTACACCTCATCGCACAGTTACTGTCGAAGAGCAGTTGAAGAGTGAAGATATTGAACACATGGATTGGTCGGCAAGGTCTCTGGATCTAAATCCCGTCAAGCATGTACGGAACTTACTAGGGAGACCCGTGGCAGCACGTAACTTATCGCCAGTAACGATTCCGAAACTGCGATTGGTGCTACAAGAGGAATGAGCAGCAGTGTCTCAACAGCTCATTAACAACCACATATCCAGCATGCACAAATGATGTGAAACCTGCCTAGCAGTCAGGGGAGATCATATCCCCTATTAAAGACCGGATGTTTCTTGCTGGACACCCATCACAGGGATGTTTCGGCCTTCAGTCTCATTGCGCTCTATGCTACTTTGTCAATAAAGCTTTTTTTATCCCTCTGATTTCTCTTTTAGTAAGTGTTGCTTACATTACTCATGTCCTTACGTATTGGGGATCTTACGGTATTAAATGTGTTGGTTTGGAAAGCTTTTGTACAAAGTTATGTTGAAAAAACCGTCTCGTCCTTAATTTTTGCACACTGCTGGCCACCCAAATTGCAACACCAAGAAAGACAATACATATCACAACAAAATTTAACACCAAGAAAGACAGCAGATATCACAACAAAATTTATTTAGTGGATAACATGTCGACCAAGTATGAAATGATTAAATTTATAGACTTCTGTGAAATGTGTTTCCTTCCAGAATCAGTAGCCAGAGTAGCCGCCATTGTTGGAGATCACCGCTGCACACGCCTCTGCATTGATTCAAAGAGACTTTGGATGTGTTCTTGTGGTACAGCAGACCAAGCAGCTTGCACACGTTGCCAAAGTTGATCTGGTGTGGTACCTTGGGATGTAATCTGGGTCAATCGTTCAGCAACCATGGACCACATGCTTTCTATTGGCGAAAGATCCGGAGAGCGATCCGGCCAGGGAACCAATTCAATCTGACGATTGACGAAGAATCCTTGGACAATGCGTGTCACTTGTGGTCGCGCATTATCCTGTTAAAATATGGCTGTGGGCAAGCCCTGAAGGTAAGGAAGAATAACTGCCTTCAACACCTAGGAGATGTAGCGCTGGGTATTTAAAGTACCGGCAATGCGTACTAGAGCAGTGCGATAGTGATATCCATTACCGCCCCATAACATAATACCCGGTGCAGAACCAGTGTGGAGGTGCATAACGCAGCTGTTCCGCATCGTCTGTCCAAGGTGTCTCCAGACTCGAATCCGACCATCGTGGTGTTCCAGACAGAAGCGTGACTCGTCAGTAAAGACAATTTCATTCCATTCTGCCGTCCACATCCTTCTTTCATCTCACCATTGGCGGCGGAAACGTCTGTGGTTCTGCGTCATGGTTAGACGAAGCAATGGACGTCTTGTGGACAGACCACTCTGCTGTAAACGGCGTCGAATGGTACGCGCAGACGCTGGATGATGCGTTACAGACTGAATGTGCTGTGCTATGGTTCGTGATGTGACTGAGTGATCCGTCACTGCCATGCGCCCAATGTTCCTGTCATCACGTGAAGTGTTGCACTGAGGTGGTTGCGATCGAACACGTCGGTCCGTCGTACCCTCCTGCATCCAACAGTCACATATCCGCATTACGGTTATTTGGTTTCGTCCAACTCGACTACTAATTTCCCTGAAAGATAATCCATACTTTCGGTAGGCCACTATCCTTCCTCTGTCGAACTCGAATACTTGATCAAACGATGATCGCTGTTTACTACGAGGCATAATTGATCTTTTTTTTTTAAAAAAACCACATGAAAAACACATTTGCCGAACTTGAAATCCTCGGAAACTCCAAGCCTTAAATAGCGCTTCGAAGTGGCGCCACAGGCGCGCGTGATGTGCGTCTGCGCTGAAATTCTAATCATTTTCATATCTCACCACCGCTAATGCATGTGTAAATTTCATGTTATTTGCGTGCTTTCTTCAGGGTCCATTTACGGTGTCCATCAGCGTACATTACAAAATACACAAAAAAGGAATAAAAGGCAAGATACCTCGATATTGCTCTGTCTTGTATGTACTCATGTCATTTCTTCAGCTATACTAACATTCTATGTAATCTCAGACAGTGCATGTTGAAACTGTACTCACTGAAATTAGTGTATCGTATACCGTACGGCACACTCAAGCATTGTAATTTTTTCTTTACTGTACTGTTTTATCATCTGCATAATTTAAATGCAATGTAAGCTGCACAGGTGAAACTGTAAACTGCATACTAATCAATGTGTTGTATGTAGGACTGTATCCTCATGCAATGTAATATATCGTATTCTGTATCGTATTGTTATAGCATCTGTATAACTTAAATATAATGTAAGCTGCACAGGTCAAACTGTATATTGCACACTAATCAATGTACTGTATATAGCACTGTATCCTCACGTAATATAATGTATAGTATTCTGTACTGTTTTATCATCTGCATAATTTAAATGCAAAGTAAACTACACACTAATCAATGTATTGTATGAAGAACTTTATCCTCATGCAATATAATGTATCGTATTCTGCACTGTTTTATCATCTGCATAATTTAAATGTACTGTAAGTGCAGCGTCATTTAATATAATGTAAGTTCAAGGCCAAGTAACCTCATCGGCAGTTATTATAATATGTGCTGCATAGACCATACCACCTTTTCCGCTTTAATAACGCCAGAATGCGATGTCCTCTTTAAAACGTCCACGTTATAATATCTACCAAGCAATCAGCACTTAACCTTTTACACACCAATGTTCCATAAATGGAACATGGAATTTAAAATTTCATAAAAAAGACAATTTTATTAATATTGCTTTGTATAAATTATTACATGGAGAGTAAATATGGATTGATGTTTTAGTAGCAATATAATTCTTCTAAAAGAAAAATTATCTTGATAAAAAAATTCATTATTTCACCTTTTTTACTTCTTTTCTAAGAGCACAATTCAGAAATTCATATAAAACTAAAAATTCAACAAATGTTTTAAAAACTCAATGAGGATATTTAAAAAGAATCATTTTATGCATAGACAATAAGTTATCGTAGAAAGATGATTATTATTTTTTACTACGAGGTAAGAAATGTGGGTGTTCCAGAAAGGGAACATTGGCGTGTAAAGGTATATTTTTTAACATGATGAAATTACATTGATTGCCGTGAATAGAGGGACGGAGAAAGATTTTCCAAATATGAAAATTTCCAGTAAGTGTGGAAAACAGATGTTTATGACTGTTAACCTGTTTTCGACTCCCGTATATCCCCCTTCCTCCACTTTCACACAATCCTATAAGGGTTTGAAGTGAGTTACTTGCAGCTGCTAGAAAAAGCACGTGGCGTTTCCTGATAGGCTAGACGCTAGAGGTTGTTTATGACTCAGTGAAAGAGGCGTATATTTTGGAGAGTGGATTTCATTATTTTCCCGTTGTTTGCATTTTTGTTTCAGTTCGTGAAGATACGCTACGCTGATAAGATGGCTCATTCAAAACCATTTCAGACTGTTGAAGAAGCATTGGAATATTTTTATACATTATCAGATGATGATGAGTGTATTGATATTTGTCAACTGCCTCCAGAAGAAACTGGATGTTTGACAGATGAGGAAGACGTAAATGAAGATATTTTTGAGCCTGTTCTGCCAGCGATGTATGTGGAAAAATCGAAATTTCTAATAAAATAGATGATGATGAAATATCTCAAGAAATTTCATTCGATCCTCAAGAACCTTCATCTTCAAAGGGGAGGAAGAATTTGAAGCGAAAACTAAACGTGAAAGAGAAAAATACTGAACATCGGTGGGGGGAAAAATTTAAATTTTAACAAAATTCTAAAAACTGGCAGCATTGAAAATATTTGCTAAGTGTTTCCTGAACTAGTTACTTTATCTCCAGTTGACATTTTTCACAAGTTCCTAACAAGAGAATATTTGCTACATTAAGCAAATATGACAAGTCTTTACGCAATACAGAAAGGAGAAGTTTTAGCTGTAGATGAAAACGATATTGGACAGTTTTTAGGATTACTGTTGTTTAGCGGGTATCATGAAGTACCTGGCGAAGATTTATACTGGAGCACTCAAGAAGATTTATCTGTCCCAGAAGTTTCTTCTGTAATGCCAAGAAATATATTTCGAAAACTGAAAAAATATTTTCATATTATAGATAATACCAAGTTGGCATTAGAAGATAAAACAGGAAAAGTTTCTCCTTTTTATGAAGAACTGGAAAAAAACTTTCAACAGTTCGGCATCTTCCACTCTAAATTGAGTATAATGAATCGATGGTCCCCTTTTATGGTCATCATTCGGCTAAAATGTTCATTCGAGGTAAACCAATTCGGTTTGGTTATAAAATATGGATGTTGTGTTCCAATAATGGCTATCCATACGCAATGAAAATCTATAACGGGAAACGTTCAGTAACAGAAAACTCCCCTCTGGGATCTAGAGTTGTGTGGGAACTTTTATCAAGTGTTCAAAATCCAAGTAAGCACGAAATTTTTTTGATAACTTTTTTTCATCCCATAAACTGTTCACGGATTTATCTGAAAAGAACTTTAAAGCAACTGGCACAATTCGGGATTTTCGGACTGGAAGATGCCCTCTCAGATCTCCAAAGGAAGCTTCAAAATGGCAAAGAGGAAATTTCGATTACCGAAGTGACAGACAAGTTTACATTTGCCGTTGGAAAGACAGTGCTGTTGTAAGTATAGCATCCAATTATTAAACGCATGAACCTGTCAGTAAAGCTAAGAGATTCTGCCGAGCCAAAAAAAAAAGAAAATTGATATTCCTCAGCCGTATCTTATAAAAATGTACAATGAAGGAATGGGAGGAGTCGATTTGCTAGATAGACTTCTTGGATCATATCGACCTACGTTTAGAAGCAAAAAATGGTACTGGAATCTATTTAGCAATGCATTAAATATGGCTGTTGTTGCCGGGTGGATTCTACATTAACATTTGCACAAAGGTACAGAAGTAGAACTGTCACATCTCAATTTCAGGAGAGAAGTAACTTTATGTCTGCTTCGCATGAAACGAAAAGTCCATTCAGTTCCTGGACCTCGTGCACATAACTTTGAATCTTTGAGAAAAACAGATTCCCATTATCTTGTGCCATCAACACAAGGACGTTGCGCTGTATGCCAGAAAAACACTAAAAACAAATGTTTTGAGTGCGAGAAACGACTGCATCAGAAATGCTTTCCTAACTATCATAGACAGTAGAAAAAAGACTCAGAACATAAAAACAATTATCATTTTTCGTCTTTATTTCTTGTTTAAAAAATGTTGGTAAATTTCTATTTTTATTTGTATTATTTAACTTTTTATTCACGTAAAATTCTTTTATAAATTCTTGCTTATCAACTATGTAATTTTTGATTGAATTTATTACGAAAGCTTTATTCTGTGGAAGCTTCATATCTTCTCCTAAGAAATTTTGGTGGAGTAGCTTTGCGGTTATAAAGGTGTAGGCTTCCTATTTTTCTGCTTAATCTATGTTACTTCCGAATAACGTTGACGAATTCTCTTACTAATGCTGAAAAAGTGCAGACAAAAATGAAGAATGAAATTAGAATGTCGATAATCATCTTTTCCAAAAATCATGTAAAAAAAACTAACTATTTCCCGCCAATGTTCCATTTATGGAACATGCTATAAATCACTAAAAAAATTTTTTTAAATTTTTTTTCTTTTTTCATAATTTTTATATTTGAGTTTTAAATTGATTTTTCGCAACAAAACGTTTATTTTACTTTCGCATCATAGTTTGGCGTGTAAAAGGTTAACCCATATTTCTCCATTGTCCTAAAAATAGAACAGCAGACATAAATGGTCTTTGTATAAAATATTTGAAATAATTTAATTCAAATTAAAGATGATTTATTATTTCAGAGTCATTTAACTATATAATTGTCTTTATCGCAAGTTAGAATTAATTTATGTAATTTTTATTAATTTTTTAAAATGGGAATTTTTGAAGATTTTGTTGCTTATATTTTCAACGCTAAAGTTTATTAAAATTTTGAGCTCGAAGAAAAACATATATATAAATTTACGGATATAATATTCCATACTTTTACACCAGTAAAAAAACATTATCAAGAAAATTTTCCTAAAAGACAAATTTTCCTTGCATTTTTAACTGTCCTAAAAATAGAACGACTGTAAAATCCACTACTACCAAATTCTCTTCAGCTTGTAATGAAGATAATCGTTTCTTTCTCTGTTACGTTCCAAACATTGCTACTTTTCAACTAATCCAAGCGCTTTAGTCTAGTTGGCAGGTGCACATTACGTAACAGACAGTGTCATGTATCTGACTGCTGCGAGCCAATCAGCTGCCTGCCTCGCGGTAAGATTCCAGCAAGTGAGACAGATGAGAGTGGTCTGGTGAAGGCGTGGTAGGGCGTGTACGCCTGAGTTAAGAGTTTCGGTTTTAGCCAGCCTGGCTGATTTCATTTGTAAGGTATTGAACACCTGTGTTTCTTCCGAGTTATTTTCCTTAATCATAGAATAATATCAATTTCATGTAAATATTGTATATAAAAGTCGTGCTTTTATAATAAAGGATTAAATTTTCCAATAACGTATTGAGTCCCGTCTCTGCCATCCCGACAAGCATGACAGACAGGTTTGTGAAATATGGGGGAGGAGGTTAAGTAAATGTTTCAAACATTGACTCATGAAGTGAGCTTGCATTCTGAAACTCATCGAAGTAACCAAACTTCTCTCCTTTTTGTATGCTTGAATTTTGAAGAAGGATAAAAATCCAAAGACACAAAAGAAGAAACCAACTAAGAAATTCGTGAATGAGTTATTGTCTTATACTATTGTCCAGAATTTTCTGTCAATAATTACAAACCGTGAGATACATAAGGTTTATATGGATAATTTCTTTACATCTCATGAATTCTTTACTTCTAATCCGTTCTTGCAAATAAAACCTTCTTTGCCAGAGCTACTGTTAAGGAACACAAAATGTCTAAATGACCATTTATACCCTCTAAAATAATGTCAGAGATGGAACACGGCTTTTCAGGTAGCAGTTTTGATTCAAAAAACAAAGTTGCAGCAGTTCGATGGAATGACAGTTGTGTTGTTTCAGTAAAGTCCAATTTCGAAGAAACAAAAAAGTATATCAACCTTCGAAAGAAGAGTAAAAGGTGGCAGAAAACAGGTAAAGATATCAACCTGCACTGCATCTACAATAAATATAAAAGCGGAGTTGATTTATTTGATAATCATGTAGCAGCTAATGTTACTTCAATTCATGGAAAGAAGGGTTTCACGAAGATATTTGCCAAGAATATGCATCGAACACTCAGTCCTGACACAGTTATAACTTTTTTTATAATTAAAATTAGAGTTCTCTACGAAAAAATAAGCAATACCACTGGGAATTCGGCCAGTGGACAGGAAGACAGATTTTTCGATGCACAAAACTGAAAGTTTACTTTTGATCCCACTCGGCATATAGCACTGAAGTAGGTGCACAATTTGACTTAATTCACTATTCTACTAAGAGTTTCAAGTGTGAAAAAATGGCGGGCTCTTTAGGCCTAGCACCACTCTTAAATTATTGATAATTCTACAACTATTGCAGGTAAATTAACTAAAGTCATAAAAGCAACATAATTCAACGATTTTTTAAATTAAAAAATTGCGCAATTTGTTAATATATAAGAGTAAAAATACTGAGCTCACGGAGTCGGGTAATGCGTATATACATATATTTATTTAGATAATTAATATGCGTACCAAAATTTATTTGATTTTTATATACCTATATTGGTTATAACATTTATAATGTTATGTAATATGGAGAGTTTTCTTTTTATAATTTATAGTGAATTATTGCTTTATTACTTTGCAGCTTTAGCGCAAGTCTTGGGCTTATTAATTTACATTTAATTACTTTCATTATGTATATAAATTCAAACAAATAGTAGCTTTAGCGCTATTTTAATTACAGCCTGCTCTCTGTGTATTATATCTCCAAGAAACTTTGTAGTTTTTCGCCAATTTAGGCTAAATTTTGATCAATAGAAAACTACTTATTGCGACAACCCTTTTTGTTTCCATCTCTTAATACGTACTTGCATTCCATTCATTTGGTTTTAAAATTTCGAAGGCAAGTTGGTTAATTTTTGCTTACTTGTTTGTTTTTTACTACGTTTTTAACTTTAATTTTATGGATTATTTCTTATAATCTTCTTATGAGTTTTTAAAATTTGTTCTTGAATCTACTTTTGTTTTTACTTTTGTTTATGAAATGAAAAGAGAGTGTAGGGGATATGTCTTCTAAAGTAAGCATCTCGTTTAGATTAATTGTGTTCTTAGTAAAAAATGTTAATCTTAAAGATTATTTGTTTTTTAACAGGATTCTTTTGGTTTTGTGTCTAATATCTTTATTTTGATTGAGTATCAATTAGTGATTTGAATCTAGCAAATAATTTGATGCTTACTTGGAAGTCAGATGAAACACTCTCTCTTATATTAGTTACTGTTAATTGATGGTAGATTGGTTTATCCCCTCGATAAGTCGATTAATCTGCTATCAATAACAGTAACTGGTTTTTCAATACTTAAAAAGTTTACTTTTGATTTTGGCATTTTCGCGATTTAGTTTTTCCTTTACTGTGTTCAAAGCAAGGAGGACTCAAAATTCTATAATATTTTTTTAAATTCTGAAAAATATCTTTTCAATGATGTTTTTGAATTAAATTTCCGTTGCTTGGAGATGTAATATGGAGAGTTTTCTTTTTATAATTTATAGTGAATTATTGCTTTATTACTTTGTAGCTTTAGCGCAAGTCTTGGGCCTGTTAATTTACTTTTAATTACTTTCATTATTTATTTAGGTATATACATTCATTTATACACAAAATTTCAATATTCTGAGGTTGTTCGTTTTTGATTCATGCGGAATATGTTATATATGTACGTAGAGAGGTCATGAAAAATAATTCTTCTGAGTCAATTTAAATCTATTTTAGATTCCGTTTTGTAAAACGAGTCCTTTATTTTGTCCATACGTGAAGATGTGATGCAAAAATATTGTCTAAATGAATTGGAGAGTGGTCGATATGGATATTTTGGTTTACATACGATACTCGAAATTTATCGCGATTACAATACATTACTTCGGACAAGGAAGTAAAAAGTATTTAACATGTTCAAAATACATAATTTTATAAAATCTTCACAATCTGCCATGTTTAAAATGAGCACAAAAAATAAATAAAACGGAGATACTAAACTTATTGTCCTGTTGTATAGTTTCTTTAGAGATTTTAAAAATAATCATCGACACTCAGTATAAAAACCTTCTAGAAAAACCATTTGATAGTTCTAGAGAACGCTGTAGAGTTTTGCTTCAAGAAATTTGCACTCGATTACATGTTGCTCCGACAGATAATCTCGTAATGTGATTGAAGGGAAGGTAAAATGGTTTTAAACATTCATTTACTTCCTCTAAATTATTCACATCATTCGAAAATTGAACAAAATTGCTTTGCAGCTCTGCTGAGTTTGGCCGCTTGATTGAATTAAACCTTTGATAGGTCTGTTTTTGTTTGCTATTGCATGAGAAAAAGAACAGGTTTTAGGAACGAAAAATCATTCTACTAGGAAACTGACTTCCCAGAAGCGATTTCATGGAAAGGGATTTTCTATAAAGTACATTTCAAAGATTATGTGACTGAATGCTTTTAAAGAAGCGCGATCGCATTCTTTAGTGGGTGTCATAACTTAGTAGTACAGAATGCATTATCCGTTTTTCAGTAATAAAATACGTAATTTTGACATTTGAAAGAAGAAGAAACCTTAATTGAAATACACGAAAATGTAAAAACTTGTATGTTGAAATCAGAAAAAAACATCACTCGGAAATGATATGATTTCTAATAATTATCTAAACGAAGTTGTTTACCAGGCATTACGGGTTTCGAATCCAGGCAAACGGGTTGGCTACATGAGCGTTTTCGGGGTTTTTCACATGTGTAACGTGTATACGAGCCAGTTTCCCTTAGAAAGGCCTGCTTGAAGGTATGCCTCTTCTTAGACAGCCTGAAATGCTCTGCCGTAATTAAATAAACTAAACATCAATGACTACAAAGTAGTATTGAAAGCAATAAGCTAATGACTTACGCATGGAATTGAAAATACGTTTTCCAAATAATGGAAAACAAATATTTTGTTTACATCAAATTCTCTCTTCATTTTCGAATATTTGTTTCACTGAGGAAGCTACAGATTTATAAACCTATACTTTGTTGGAAAAATATTACTCTGCTATAAAATATTATTGTGTCGTAAAATAAATTATTTTATTTCTATAAAATTTTACAGTGTAGTATATTCGATCCAGACACTATTATTAAGAAAATATTACACGATATGTCTGCTTACTTCAGATTTTCTTCTTTACTGGTTTACATCACTGCATGAAATGCATATTTCATATCGCTTGTTACGCATGATCTAACTCCAGTTCAACTACAAAGAATAGAGATATCTGGATCATAGCTGAACCGAATGTTAGAAGAAAAATAAGTAATGACTTTTTAAACCTACGGATATCAATATACAATATGTTATATAACTGAAAGCAATATATCAGGCGCATATTGCTTTCATTCTGCAGACTTTGTATACTCTAAAAATGAAAGAAAATACCTCTGCTGCAGGGAAATATATATTGATAAACTAGTTCGCAAGGGACTTCAATAATTAAATGTGATCTTTGTGAAACAAGTGTAAACATTTCCACGTAGCATTAATTTACAATCAAATAATAACATAGTAATTTATTTTTAAGTTTGGGCTTGTCATTTTAGTCAGAGGTTCAAAACTGTATCAGAGGTTTTCAATCAGAGAGGAAATTGTTTCTAAAGGAGAATTTCATAGCTTCAGGGGGAGGGAATTCGATCGCCCTTTTTATTTATCCGTTAAGTTTTGGTTCTTGAAGTACAACGTTTACTCAAGATTTCGTATTTATCAACATTTTTTGCTTGTTTCCGAATAACTTATATAAAAATATGAGAAATTATCTAAATAAATTTGTCTATGTATTTTTAGAAAAAAAGAGGGTGTTGGCATATGAAAACTTGGAAATATTTCCGTATAATCGTAATTGTGAGAGCGTTGTTGTTTTAAATTATCACAATCTGATATGAATATATCAAATAACAATATCTGAAATTTCATTTCTATTGGCTGAGCGGATAGGCCGCTAGGCATTCATATATCGGGAAGTATATATATCACAAACCTGTATATCTTTTTTACAAAAGTTTGAACATTAAAAATAAACATTGCAACAAACTAAAATATCGTTGTCTGTAACCGCGGTAATACAGCAGTAGTTATATATCTATAAATCATAATATTAAAACTTAAAAACTTGGCTTCTATTGTTAACGTGCATTTTCACATAGCTATACGTGCAGCATGAACTCACCAACCGTCGACATACGTTCCGGAAGGAAACATGATCACCATGTTCCGGGCAGAAGCTTCTGGAGCTCCCACTATATATTGATACCGTGAATTAATTTTTCTTTAACTCATTTAATTCGCAGTTTCTGGTGGTGTAGACAAAACAGTAGAATATCAGCGAAGATTAACCTCAGGATGATGCATTTATTAGAATAAACCCAAGTACAGGATGTAAGACATATTTTTAAAAGAGATATTACTAAAGCAGTTAGCAATAATTTCATATTTTAATAAAAAAAATCTAAAATACTCGTTTAAATTAATTTAACAGATCTTTTTAAATAGGTACTGAACTGAAAACATTTATTTAGTTGAAAGCAGGGTTTCTCAGCTTGGAGGGAGTTCATCCTTAGGGGCAATTTCATAATTTCAGGGGCGGGACAATGCGGTCAGCCACTACTTCAGCATTCCCCCTGGGTCTAAAAGGGTGATTCTTCGGCTTCTCTTACATTAAACTCAGAAGAAGAGACTGGTGACGTAGATTGTTTCGCTTGCTAATCGTATGCTTTGAGAATATCTTATTCAATCTAGGAAGATTATGTACAGAATAGAAAGTGATTAAAATTTCAGAACAATTGAATGATTTATCTCAGAGTCACATAGTTACAAACAAAGGAGTTTAATAAGGTGTTGGCGTTTTGAATGGCCAACAATGTATACAAGTGCATGTATATAAATGTATATTTATAGAGAAAAAACTCGAAAGACAAGGGCATGACTGATATTTTAACCTGGAATAAATAGAAGAATAAATAATAGTAGAATAAAACATTTAAAATAAATTAAAGTTTTCTTAGGTAAAAATGAAGGAAGTGCTCAGTAATGTGATTTTTTATCTGGAATTATATGACAGTTCCTAAAAATGTATAAACTTAAAAATAATCATGTTAATATTGGATAAATATGAGAATAATAATAAAAGCATTACAATCTGGAGTGTGTTACAAAATTAACCGTATTTCAACCCTTAATTTACCATATTTCAACCCTTAATTTATCTTTCACGTCATATTTGTCATTGGAATTTCAAATTAGAATTTTTGACCTGAAAAGTCCTTTCCTTAGCTTCGTATTAGTTTTGTAATGGAACTATTTGGATGTAGCCGAACTATTTTATCGAAGGCCATTCTAGAGACAACGAGAACAACTTATAGCTGTCGACCTCCATGTTACGATGTCGATAGGTTCTCCAATATTATGTCTCCGTAACTCGAGCATTAATTCTAAATGTTAGATGTTCCATTTTGCTGTATATTTTGTTTTGATTATGCTTCTTTTCGTAATTGTTTCTGTGACTTTTTAATAAATGTATTTAGAGCTAGCCGATGTTTGTGTTTATAGAAGAACAGCTAAAGTTTAATTTTTGATATCCTAAGCATCACTCTGTTATCAATGACACAGCAAGTTAACTCTTTGAAGTACTGTGGAAATATTGTAAATAAATATTTTAGGTTACTCATCATAGTTGCATGGTTGATTCCTGTGTTTTTATAATGATGAAGTATGATTAATTGCAATTAAAGTATTCAGATTTAATTATTAAGTGTTATTCTGCGAATGTGATTATTATATTTTATACTTGATTTGTAGTATGTTAAAACTGAAGTAATGGTAAGCCGTTTGGAGAGAAATGAATAAATCTTCTCACAAGTCAGTTTCAGATGATTTTGTTTCCTTGTTTTTGACGTCTAGCAGTTATAACATAAAACTTTATATTCTTGATCTCTATTTTATACAGGTGGGTTCTACTTTCCAAATAATTTATTTTAACCGTACAATTTGATTGATAACCTGAAATAAATAGGTGGAAAAAGATAGTATTTATTACTCAACTGCTTATGTATATTATAATATAAACCAATGGATGGACCAACAGTTTAGCCATAAACTGAACTGCTCCTAGAATCATTGTATAAATGCATGTCTATTTGTAGGTGTATCTGCAGAAGGCGAACGAATACTAAACTGGGGGCAGAAGTTAAGTGAAACTTAATTTCATACATAGTCAAAATTCGACTTTCAGTGAAATTTAGAGAAGTATTTTATAGATATCCATTTTTCCACACTCAGAATTTTCTATCAGCCGTAGCTAATAATTTTATTTCTAATTGTGGCCTTTTAGAGGCTATCATTTTGTCTGAGACATTTTATCTCTTCTTTTCATGACCTATAACTATTCGAGAGCTTAGTCAGAATTTTTTTTATTTCTTTTCGTTAGGCAGTGAGGAATATTAGGAGTCAAAGCTAACGTTTTTTATAATGGTACTGTTTATGTATAAATCGTATGTGCATTTGGAATTAATTTAAACTAAACCCTTAGATCACTTCCTGTGATTTTGCTAACCAGATGATATAACTTAAAGATTACTAAACTGGTTTTCTATAGTTTTTAAGATTGTAAGCTGTAAATTATTTGTTTAATTCGTAGTGCTTATATAGTCATGAATTAATTTTGTATCGAAAGCGATTTCTTACAAAGCATGCAGAGTATAGTTGTAGAAAACGGAATTACTTTAAAAATACTATTTAAATAATGAGAAACAAATAAAATAACGTTGATGTTAATCAAAATGTTTTTAATAAAGTTATTTTATTTTTCAAGGCAAATCAATATTACATTTTTAGTCGTATCAATGACAGGAATTTTTCCAATTTGGATTTTCCAAATAAATATAAAAATAATCTTTATGGTAAAATTTATATCATGATTATCTTTACAATCTGATGTTACGAAAGCGTGACTATGCAAGTACAGAATACTAGTTTTCTTGCATATCGCATCCTTATTATGACTGTGCACTGGTGAAAAAGTGTGAGAAAATACTTACAAATGCCAAGAAAGAAAGGGAATTTTGAAAAAAAAAAGTAAACCACACCTCCAAAGTATCGAAAAAAGAGCAAAAAAAAAAAGAGATGCTGGAAGAAAACCAGGGAAAAAAGACTTCAAACTTTGCATAAAATAAATAGCCTAAAATATTACGTCAATACAAGAAGAAAAAATACAAGAACCCTGCGCATTCACCGTATTCTCCAATAAACCTGAAGTTAGGGATTAAGCTGGAGAGTAGCGTACTAAGCAGTTGTAAATAAATAGAAACTCTCAAACTTTGATCGACAATTTTCAGTTTTAGGCACCAAAACTTTATACAGCCTTTTATTTTATATACATGTATAACGAGATAACATCGTTTATATATCAGAGAAAATCTTAAATTGTAAAAGAGATATGAAATCGTATGAAAATTATTTAAGTGAATTGAGTCGAACTCAATAACTAAAATGATTGAGGGTTGGGCTAAAATTATGATTTATCTTCTATTGTTTACTTTCAAATAGTACCGTTATCATGGGCAGTTTACTTTTCGAAAAGAACATTTTCAAAGCAGACTATTTCACCAACAGGACCAACTTAACATTATCTTAAAGTGAACAGAAGATAGCATATGGTTGTTATGGAGAAAAAAGCTAAACGGAGTACAAATGACGATCAATTTAATTTAAGTATCAACTAGGGAAATCTCCAATCATTACAAAACCAGGTTCTAGTTAAAAAAAGCATTTGATTCTTAAGCATCTAAAACAATGGATAGATAAAACATGCAAACACATACACATAAAAAATAACATTTTAGTAAATCCTTTAGAGTTTAGACTATTCGTCCTGTTTATAAAATAAATCAGAATATTCATCGTATATTAACATGAATGTTTTAACCTGTGTTTTGTTCGGAAAATCTTAAGAAATAGACAACAACATGTTATTAACAGCGAATTTACTACTTGATTATCGTCTGTCATTACAAAGAGACACACTTAGATTTAGCAGATGTAAAACTGTATACTGACAGAAATAACTATTTAAGCGAACTATTTTGAAAATTTTATTCAGAAGAGGAAAACGTTCATTTATTCGGATAGACCTCAAACTCATAGTGAAAGCACAACATTATGTAAGTTCTGAAAGAATCATTCCTGTAAAAGATAATCAGATTATTCGAACAGCTAATATCAATAACAAACGATTTGATATTATATCGAAATGCGAATACTTGAGGCCGCACTTATCAAAGAACCACAATCCGAGCAAAAGTGTTTGATATAGCAGAATATCTTCTCTTTGCTAAAGCGAAAGTCTCTCCATTGTACAGCAAATCAAATGTTCCGGAAAATCAACGGTAGCCGGATATTCCTTTTACATATGCTATGTAATTTTCATTGACTGCAGGATTAGGCATTCCCTTTCTTTGTTTCGGTTTCCACTTCACATTTACTCGAGTCTTCGTTTCTCTTGGAAGAAACAGGGGATCGTGCAGTATTTTATTATTGTTTTCCTTAAAAAATGTGAGTAAGCCTGATCTCTATCGGTCTTATTTCTCACACGTTTTACATCTCTTTTTATCCTCCGTTTATTTTTATTCTCCTTATTGAAATAAATCAACAGGAGATAGAAAATCTCTTTCATTTCAGAATTAAGCCTTTTATCTCTCTTTCATTATTTATCTATTTTTAATAACCAATCAATTTAACAATTAACGCAACTACGTCTTACATCATCTTACAGTGAGAGAGGGATATGTCAAGCCACTTTTTCGAAAGCAGTCAGGTAAAACCATTTGGCTGGGAGGTAAATGTAATACAACTGCAATTACCATCTACATCCGACTGAGAATCTAATTTCGGTATAACTCGCGGCATCCACTAAGGGTCAAAATGATTGTTGATGGAATACATTAGTCAATGATAGACAACTTGAAAAGAGGCCAAGTAGTCGGTCTGTTGGTTATTTATTGCATTACCAAGGGGAAATCTCAAAATAGATTGAGTCAAACACGGAGAGCAAGCCTTTTTCTCAAAGGTACTACACTCTATCTCGTACGCAAGGAATGCTCATCCTATTTTGTGTATTTTCTCTAATTGTATATCCGCTGGCCATTTATAATCGTTTCCGACGAATAAATAAAATTGGGTAATTCTCACAAGGTAACGTTCATTTTAAGCTGACCCCCCCCCACAAAGTATGAGACGTTTTAACTAATTAGAATACAGGAATCTACGCAGTTTCCTATTGTGCGAGAAGAACTAAAAGGGAAAGTGCAACTTTATTTCTCAAGGCATTTTATTCTGAATCTTTTGCAGGAACCATCTTTTTTGGCGCCTGGGAACCTACCTTTTGTCGAAAAAACAAATTTCCCATTTTTCATTTCAAAGAAGTCGAAAACATTTATGGCATAGGCATCCTTTGAACTTCCTTGAAATTAGATTACTACAAACGCAATCCATATAATTCTATCTAATATTTATATCTATTGATAACCAGGCGCAGACTGAAACCTGTAGAAATCCAACGACATGCCAGCTTTGAATAAAACTGCTATCAGATGTACTAGCTATCCTAAAAAACTCATCGAAAGAAAACCTTGACTTCCATGATATGTAATTGGTTGACTCATGAGAATCCCAGTTCTTTGGCGAAGATCTAAACGAGACAGAGCACGCACAGTGAATATTATTATATAATATTAAATAAGTGTCTTATGGAATTTTAAAATCAATTATAAAATTGTTCTAACTGAATTTCATAAAAATAATAAATGGATTTCATAAAAATAATGAATGAATTTCATAAAAATAATTGGATTTCATAAAAATAATGAATGAATTTCATAAAAATAATAAATGGATTTCATAAAAATAATGAATGAATTTCATAAAAATAATAAATGGATTTCATAAAAATAATGAATGAATTTCATAAAAATAATAAATGGATTTCATAAAAATAATGAATGAATTTCATAAAATGAAAGCATTTATCTAGCTGCCGTAGTGAACTGAATTTATAAATTGTGCGAGGAGAGTTCTTTCAGTTGTTGGATGAGCAGGGCATTTGTGACAAGATGGATGCTTACACAATAGTGTGGTTCACGCTTACACGTGTCCTCACATCTTATAGTTTATCTTTTGTGTCGATCGTGCAGCTTTTTTTTAACCGGTGTAAAACCTGTGGGAGTGGTTAGTCTTAATGTCGTCTTCAAATGTCGGCCCACTCAAAAACAAATCTTAACAATCTCGAGTAATCTGTTGTGAAAGACCATTAATTACGCAATATCTGGATCAGCTTGGAGTTCTAGGAGATACTAACTAAGGTAAGAGAGTATGCGTTTTATGCCAATGTGATGAGACACTATCATGCTGCAAAAGGAAGTCAGATACTTCTTCTTCTAACTAGGACAATAATTACTCTTACAGCATACCGAAGCAGGTGAAATCCATAAGTGGACTCTGTAAAAAGAGGTTCAAGTAAACAATAGTTGGTTATGATGCAGAAATGTTTTTTGATGAGCACTAGCTACTTTTAGGCTTTCGCCACTACAAAAGCCAGAAGTGGTAGCCATTTTATTCGGGAAACACCGAACAGGCGGCCACCGTTACCTGCTATGAAGGGATATTTACATCCAGGCTTTCTTCGACATTCGAACCCGGCCCCTTCGGTATCACAGTCCACTCCCTAACCTCTATACCGTCTGGACGGCTGATGCAGAAAATGTTTACCATCAAAGGATCAAGTCCGTATTTTATTATGACATGCTCAGTTTTACATACTTGACACGTGGATTGCCTGATCTCCAATTGTATCACTTTACTTTGCCACATAAATGAAACATGTCTTTGTCGGCCAACATCAATCTGTCCACAAAACCATCTCACTGCAGGCGTGGATGAAAATTCAAGAAAAACCCTATCCGTCATAATTATTGAATTTTTAGCAATTGTACTATGAAAAATTTGTAAGTTCTGTCTAGTAAACGCTTGAATAACAAGGCGCTATACTATTGTTTGTAATATGTTATTTGTCTGCTTGCATGCTAAGGTCTTTTCCTGCAAATTCGTAGTTAAATTAGATGAATATCCGGGTACTAATGGATAGCTTTTCGTTTCATTTGTTAACGAAAAACTAGTGTGATATCTAAACTTTGCATTAGTAGTCTGTCCATCTCTTCAAATTCTTCGACACTTCGTGTGATAGTGTGTCGATTATATAGCAAATTTTGTCTGAAAATGTCTCTAAGCAATGGTTATCGATGACGTTCCTGCACATTGTAAGATAAGACTAATGTGTTACCAAATGAAACCTAGAGAGTTTACCTTTAAATATGATACCTCTATTTTTGGAATAAAATCGCAACAGCAGTTACAGGTACGATTCCTGTTCCTACCATTCATTTTAAATTCACCGATACTGTTTACAGCAAGTATTATACGCTTTGAATTTTTTAAAACGTTTTAATCAAATGAACTGCATTTTCAATACTTAAAATGTCTACATAAGAAATATTCTAAAAATCTGGTATATTTGCATTTTACATTTAATTATATGATCCCATATTAAATTGTGTGCTGTTGCTGTGACTTATCTCACTCGTCTGACAATAACACCAGAACACGCCCGCGAAATTCATCGTGGCAAGGAGTGCAAGCTTGCGTCTGTCGTTGGCTGAGCCTTAAGCACTATACAGGTGACAGTACAACTTTGCTCCGTTCC
>KK115733.1:79347-185135 GCA_000611955.2 Stegodyphus mimosarum
CGCCCTTTAAAGGGGGGGGGGAGTATGTAAAGTATTTTCTCCCTCATTTGCGCATGCCTTCATGGTGTAATTGGAAGCATTAGTATTCGCGTCTTGGGGAGGGCACTGCACATTTTTTTTTAAAAACTGCTCATTTTTCACAAAGTTCAGAAAAAATAATGACTCTGCATACAAAAAATAAACTCAAGTGAAAAGAACATAAACAATGCAAAACGGAATGATCAAAACGAGTTACTACGGAATGATTATTTTCAGAATGTTTCCGTGTTCATTTTTCAGTAGTAAAAACATAATTTTTTGCGTTTTAAAATAAAATTAAGGAAACCTGAATTGAGATGCATGAAAATGTAGGAATTTGTTTGTTGAATTTAGAAAAGATGAAAAACATGAATGAGTTCATCTTCAGCCATTACAGTGGGAGTACTAAATATGATAAGTAAACTACTTAACGCACGTAACTGAAAGTTAATTGCTCTACAGAATGAAAAACAAAAATTTTGTTTGCACCAAATTCTCTATTCATTTTCGAATACTGTTTGACCGAGAATGTTATAGATACTTATAAGCCTATGCTTTGTTTGAAAAGTATTACACTGCTATAAAATATTATTGTGCTACAAAATATTGTATTTCATTACTATAATATTTTACAGTATAGTACACTAGCCGACACTGAAATTACAACACCAAGAAGGAATCGACAGAAAGTGATGAAACTCGGGAAACAGAGAGAGGCAGCAAGGCAGAATGAGTGATCTTTATTTCTAAATAATTTATATCATACAGAGCGAGATCAGCGTCGGCTCAGTAGGTTGTTTGGCTGGTTGAAATGAAAGGGACACCCAATGATTCCTATAAGTAAAATAGGTATTGTCCCTTTCCACTTCTGTTTTAGAGCTACCCCCCGCCCTGAACCGTGCGGCAATTATTGAAATTTAGTAATATACTTGAAGAGTACATAAGAATGTAGCATACATAAGAATATACATAAAATTTGTATGAATGTTTTAGAAATATGTACATTGTAGTATAATTTTAGATTGAATGGACATTGCCTTTGTATATTTTATTGATTTTAAATTTTGATAAGTACCTAAACAAGTTTATTGGTATAAATTCATTATTCTAGTTCTTCGTGCGTACTCTTAGTGGGTAGTTCTAGTTCATGTTGAGTTCATATGTTTTAGTTCATACGTTCAGATTTGTAGGTTCATTAATTGACAGGGTCAGTATTGCATTTTACATTCCAAGAATTATCCAAATTGAATACAGAACTGGAAATAATTTCATAATCAACTGTTTCAACTTTGGAAATACAACAGCAAAAGTATCAGCATTTAATATTGCCATATTATCTTCATTCTGTAATGGTTCGGCTCAGTAGGTTGTAAAATCGCCTTGGATTGCGATACATGATGCAACACGTCTAGGTACAAAGTCAGTGTGACTAATGATGGTGTCCTGAGGAATGGCTATCCACTCCATATCAACCATTTGCCACGGTTCGTCTTCTGAACGTAGCAATGGTAGGTTATGAAAATAGCATCCAATCACATCACAAATGTTTTTGATTGGCGAGAGATCAGGAGAAAGCGGTGGCCAGGGAAGCATCTGTACATCTTGCAGAGCATATTGGCTGATACGAGCAGTGTGTGGTCGGATGTAATCCTGCTAATAAAGGTCACTGACAATCCCTGAGGGTAGGGAAGTGTCACCGGTCGCAGTACATCATCCACGAATCGTTGGGCCGTCATAGTGCTCTGAACACGAACTAGAGGTGACCTGGAAATGTACGCATTTGCGCTCTAAACCGTGATACTGCTTTGTCGCACGGTTGGCGTTTCACTGTTGCTCCCGGATTGGACCTGTCTCCGCATCGAGGCCACACTCGTACGCGGTGACTATTATTGGAGAAAAGAAGCGTGACTCAGCTGAGCATATTAGCACGACCTTCTGCCATACCATCATCCACATCACTCGAGCCCGGTACCATTGCAGACGTTGGCGTTTATGATATAGTGTCAACGGCAGTCTTCTTAATGGACGCCATGAGTGCAGGCCACTAGCCACCAATCGACGGCAAATGGCTCTGACCGATATGCGTTCTGGTTATCCAGCGTATCCTGAACTGCTGCAGAATGGAAGTAAAAGTGGCTTGTGGATGAGGCACCGCCTGTCGGCGGAAGCTTCACTCCTTCAATCCGGTGCAGCCACCCTGGCTTCAGTCCTTCAATCCAGTGCTGACGTCACCCTGGCTGGGCTGGCAACTCTCGAACATGCCACATTTCCTTGTTCCAACCGTTGTCGTCGCAGCCGTTGCACTGTGGACTCGACCAGTGCGTGCAAGTTAAGATTTGTCGTATGGACCAACCTGCCCTTATCAGTCCGATTATCATGCTCCTCATAAAATCGTCTGACTGCCGGAACTGGAAGTGATATTTATGTATCAGATTCTGTTAAGATTATTCAGCTGAAATTATGAGATCTAATTTTTTTAAAAAAAGGGAAAAGAAAAGCTGTTCGTTCAATTTTTACCAAACGTGGTGCTTTGGCAGAATCTGAAACTTAAAACTGAAAAATAGAAGACCGAAAAAAAGGGTATCGCACTTTAGAAAATTCTGATTTTTGTTACAATGCATATGTTAAACCAATGCTATGTACGCAAATTTAATTTAAATCCCAAACTGCGGTTACGAGATATGAAGAGTGCTAGTTTAATTTTATCGATCGCTCGATTAAAATGAGAAACACCGATTTTTTTTCTTTAATTAATTTTATCTAGGATTAAGATCGGTATTATACCACTCATCCTAAAAATGTTTCTTCTTGGAACATATTGCATTTTATTTATTAAAATTTATCAAGAGAAAGTGGCATGAAAGGGAAAACACTGTTCTTGGATGAGTTAATTTTGAACTGATTTAATATTCATTACAGGAGAATAACAAAATTAATTTCAGTTTGCTGGTTTCTTTGACTTTGATTTCTTTTCTATGCTTAACTCCTGAACATGAATAATCATTTCACTAATATAATTATTATTGTATCAAATTAAATTATTTTCCTTTAAATTAAAAACTGTAATTAACACTAAGCAACTTGCAAGTAAAATCAGTATTCTGAAAATTATGAAGTGGTGTTCAGGATTAATTGAAATATATGAATTTATTGAAATATGGTATTAAATGTTTCGTTCCTCCGTTTATTATCATTATCAATATACTTAGTAAAAAAATACGAAGAATTTTAATATCTGAAGATTACAAACTAACAAAGAAACACTGAGACTTTGAATAGAACATAAACAAAATCTTGTATATATAACATTGGATAAATGTTCTTGTCTATGTACTAAACATCATACACAATAAATACTTTTAATAATACCAAAATACTTTTAATGAACCGTATTTAGAAAACACCTTTATTAGCCCAAATGGTCGTTAGACCAAATGGGCTGTCAAAATGGGAAATTTTACGCTGAATCATTAAAATGGATAAATTATAAGGTATTTCTCCCACCTTCTACAACCATTGTGGTGTAGTGGGCAGCACGCTGGGCGCGTATTCTGGAGGTCCGTGGTTCGAGTCCCGGGGAAAGCGTTGGACATTTTTCACATCTCCTGCTTCGAAATAACCTAATGACTCTACAAAATTCCTTTTCAATCTGTTGCCATCAAATATCGCTCAGCATTATTTTTAAAAATGTTAAATGATGAAGAATCTGCATGTATGTATGCATGTTCCTCGCATTGTGAGAAACCAATGGAACCTAGAGCCATTAAATTTCGAAAAACGGACTCCTTCACCAGAACATTGCACCTGGAAGTACAAATTTTTAATTTCGAATATTATATTTTTTAAACCTTTAATTAATTTTTGATTAACAAATTCTATGACCGAATCGAGCAGTCGCAACAAGTACGGAATACCATAGTTTTATATTCAGCGCGAGAGACTCTCTTTCAGAAATTCTAAATATATGCCGTTTTTAAATATTTTGAGATTTTGTTGTTGAGTCGCATTCTATGTGGTGTAAGTACAAAGAACATGATATCTGATGAAAAGGTGTTACTTCTCAATATGTTAATAATAAAAAGACAAAAAAAAAGAAATTTGAAATTGATGTAATAAACTGCGAAAAGACTGAATAAAAATACAAAAATGTATGGCAACAGTTAACACGCCATTGGGAATTCTAAATATATGCTGCTATGCTGCTTTTAAAATTTTTGTAATTTGCTATTGAATTGCATATGACGTAAGTGCGAAGAAAACGGTGCTTAATAACAATGCTAAAAAGACAAAAAAGCAAATAACAGGAATGAGTGCAGCAGCGCGCTGGTAGACTACAAGAAAAACCGTAACAAATTCTCTTGGGCGATCGTTCAAATCTGAAACCTCTCAGACAGAGTTTTTTTGACTTTTTTTTTTTTTTTTTTTTTTTTTTTTGCCGCCTTTCTTTCTGTAATGTAGCAGCTAAGAATTGCTTAATTACTTCTATAAGGAAAAGTTTCATTTTGAAAAGAGTTGGTTGTCACTTTGATTGGTGTGAAAAGAGGTAAGACGAAAAATTTGAATCACTTTGAGTACAGCATGATCGTAGTTACAAGAATTCTTTGTTGCAGTATTTCTGAAATGACTGTGCTCTAGGCTTTTCTCGTACATCAGTATCACAATGCTTCAGTTGGGCAAGCAATAAAGAAAAATGCCTGTCTGAGAAATTGTATTGACTGAAAGAGCTGAAGGGTGGCTAACACAAATCACTCTTAACACATAGAAAGGACAAAAGCATGCGAAATTGCAACTAATTTAACTTAGGCTCATGACAGCGTATAATCGAACTCATAATAGAAATGGCTTTGCAGAGGGTGGATTTTTAACAACAGGAGATGTTAAAGTGCTTTAATTATACACTAAATAAAATTGGAGATGAATTCAGAAAAAAAAAATTATTTAATTTATTCTTTCATTAAACGATACGATAAATAATTTTTTCATTTTAGTGCATTAAATATCATATTTGCTTTTAATAAAAGCTGATTGTAAAAATTTTTAATTGCATTTTATTAATTTTAGCACAAAGGAACGTTAGCTCAGATGGCTATTAGTTTCTTTATGGTGTTTTGCGTCGATTCACTGTAAATGTCAGTATCACTTTCAAACTGCTGCCGTCAAATATTATCATCCTGTGTTGTATTTAAAGAAATTAAATGAAGAATCTGCGTAAATGTATGTATGTTCCTCGCATTGTGATAAAACAAACGGTTTCTAGAACAAAAAATAGTTTGAATGACGTGATCCTCCTCCGAATGTGAGCATCTGGAAACCCAAATTATGATTTTGGAATTTGTTTCCTTTTCTAATTTTCTATTTCATATTTTGTAAGGTATTTACCAGTTTTCGATTAAGAAACTTAACGATTTCAAAGCGAGCAATGGCAACACTGTAGGGGAAAAAAATCTGAGATGTTTCAAATTTTAAATTACGTCCAAACGAACGTTTTCTTTAACATTTACGTGTTACCTTTATTTATTAAATATCATGTTCTTTGCACTTAAACCATAAAATTCAGTTAAATAACAATATCGGAAAATAATTTTAAACTGAGCATATCTTTAAAATTTCCTGTACAAAGTCTCACTCACTGGAGATAAAAATATTTTCTCTGTACAAAGTTGCCATTGCTCGCTTTGAAATCCTTGAGTTTGTTAATCAAAAATCCGTTAAAGTTTTACAAAATATGAAATTGAAAATAAAAAAATTCCAAATCTCAACTTTGGCTTCCAGATGTCCATATTCGCAGAAGGTTTACGTCATTCAAAATTTTATGGCTCTAGGTACCGTGGTTTTATCACAATGCGAACAACATACATACATTTATGCACATTCTTCATTATTTAATTTCTTAAAATATAATACAGAGCTCCAATATTTGGTGGCAACAGTTTGAAAAGTGAACCGACATTTAATGTTTCCCAAAACGAAAACAATAGTCCTTCAGGGACAAAGCTCCTTTGGACTTAAAAAAATATATATATTTTATCTCCAGCGCGCGAGAGTGTGTATCGGAAATTCTAAAAATATGCTCATTTAAAATTATGTTTCGATGTTGCTGTTGAATTGAATTTTATGGTTTAAGTGCAAAGAACATGATATTTAATTAATAAAGGTAACACAGAAAACCTTCAAAAACGCCCCTTTGGGCATAATGTAAAATCTGAAAGCTTTCAGATTTTTTTTTTGCTCATTTTCAGTTTTACTTTCTTATATTTATTGTTTTTACTCAAACTATTCAATTTAATTACGACTAGCAAGAATTCTGCAATATATGAAAAAATGGCGTTTCATAAATTGAATGTAAACATTTTCCTTATGCCAAGATATGTAGCTGCGCTAAGCCAATATTAATAATTTTTTCAAGGTGAATATTTTAAATATCGATAGT
This sequence comes from Stegodyphus mimosarum, assembly GCA_000611955.2. NCBI lineage: Eukaryota > Metazoa > Arthropoda > Arachnida > Araneae > Eresidae > Stegodyphus > Stegodyphus mimosarum. The sequence continues at coordinate 85,796 of KK115733.1, forward strand.
CAGAATTTGAAACACTGAAAAACTGCTTATAGAATATATTCGAATTCGTATACTTTTAGTTGCTATCATTTTAAAAATAAACTTTTCTATCTTGTTCGAAATTTTCAAATATGGTATATACTAATGTGTTTATGCAAATACAGGTATGTACAGAAAATGTCGGCAACAAGTATTACGACAATAAAAATACTATTGTGAAACGTCCAGCTGCGCTAAGAGAGCTTCTCCGCTAAACAAGTTTGGGTTTACCAGAAACACGCAGGGAAATGCAGGGTTGCCAGATTTGGAGCGAAATTGCCCATTTGGCCACATTTTGTGACAAAGTTGGCGTGTTGCCATAGAGGGAGGAATGCATTCTAGAACGCAAATTGAAAAGCATTCTAGAACGAATTCTTGGCGGTTTACCTCCGGAATGTTCTCGAAAGTATAATAAAGCTATACATACCTTGCCTGTACGCGGAGAGAGTAGTATGTTGAGTTCAGTAGTAGTGTGTTGAGTTTAGAGATTAACCTGAGAGCGAGCGAACCGATTCGGGAGTTGTAGGTTAGTGCTCTGCCATGAAGCCGTCTGCACAGTTGCAGCCTGAAGGCTGATTATTTCAGCGTGCTTACCGTAGTTTTTCGACGACTGTAAATATGTCGTTGGAACTGTCCTGTGTAAGACTGGCGTACAAATTGTGTTTTGAGTTTTCATCAAGTGTTATCATCATTATTCCAAACCGAAGAACCCGTAGAACACAACGTTACTTTCTAATTATTCACGGTTTTTAACTGAAAACTGTTTTCAAATTCAATAAAAGAATACCTTAGACTCAATATAAAAATAGAAACATTAAAAAATCCTAATTGAAAAGACATGTTCAAAAACAAGAACTGAAAAGTGTTATTTTTCTGTTTAAGAAAATCGATAACTAATACCAAAATGCTATAGCATATAATTCAATCTATTGCTCATTCGAAAAGAAATAGCAATGCGTAAAAAAATAAACATCCATTTCCCTTAAAATAAATTGCACAAACTATATATTTAAACCTTTAAGTCACTTAAATATTCTTTGAAACATTTTGCATCTTTTATAAACACATCATTAGACATATTTCCATTTCTTTAAATAAAAGATATTGAAAAGAACGTGAGTGACTTACGCATTTTAAAATATTTATTTTAAATGTCTCGATTCAAATAACAACGCATTTAATTTTTTTATAAAGTAGAAAATTATTCCAACTTTAAAATAACTTATGAGAGAGCAATTCCAATTTCTTTCTGTTTTATTTACATGCACGAAGTATGTCGAAAATAAGATAATGGACTATCTATTTATAACATGAGAAAAAACGAAAGAACAAAATGTTCATCGTTATATGTATGCAGTTGTGTTTTCTTTAACAACTGAGTACGAGAAGAATTACTCTTAAGAGTGAAAAATATTTGACGTTTACTGCCTTATGTGATTTATTTTTATTACTAGATACCAGTAACAATACATTACAACCAGAAAACATTATTCTTATATTTAAAAATTGTCCCTTATTGAGATATACTCTGTGTATATGAAAAAACAGAAGACAAAATGTTACAAACACAGATTTAAAATAATATTTCAATCTATTATAAATTTAGGTATGTAATATTTTTCTTAATTCATTTTTTTAACATTGGAAGGGAAATGGAATTCTGAGTCTAAAACAGTTGTACCGTATATATCTCTTTAATTATTTGGGATACATTTATTTTATGCAGACAACATAAACATCATCTAGATTCGTTTATTCGGCATTAAATGACGAAACAAATGAATATGAAAAGTAGAACAAAATTTGTGATAAATTTATAGCTATCTAAATCTATCTAATCTATCTATCTAAATCTATCTAATCTAAATCTAAATCTATCTTATATCTATCTAAATTTATATCTAAATGTATCGGAAAATTTAATTCAAATCTAACATGAATACTGTCACAATTTTGCCCCATTTGCGTTTGTTCTAAATTCTGCAAGACCTTTTTTTAGTGTAAAAAGTATTCAATAATAATAATAATATAATTAAAAAGATATAATTAAAAAGAGCGTATGTTTAGAATTCCCGATGCGTTTAATGTTCCCATACATTTTTCTATCGTTTTCAGTCATTTACCAATTCATCATATCAACGTTCAGTTTTCCTTGTAAAATGGCTCCCGAAACTTTTTTGTGGCCTTTTTATTATTAGATCCTGCGTGTTACCTTTATTTGTTAAATGTCATGTTCTTCTCACTTACGCCGCATAAAATTCAATTCAACAGCAAAACCACGAAATATTTACAAACATCATATCTTTAGAATTTCCGATTGGCAGTGTAGCGCATTGGAGATAAAAATGCTTTATTCCGTACAGTGTTACCAGTGCTTGCTTTCAAATCGTTGCTTTTTTAATAAAAAAATATTAATATTTTATATAATATGAAATCAGTAATAAAAGTATATAACATCATTCTGTAAAAACACAGAATATTTGTAATTAGATACATCCTTAATTAACTGCATTATTATTTTCGAAGTCTTTCCCATTCAAATGTAAGAAACAAATGTTCTTAAGAGCTGCGTTTATTGCATTAGTTAGTTTGTTAATTCGTATCAGCCAAATTCATTTTGAAAGATAAATATATCACATTTTCGCGAATGGAGACAGACTCGAATGAAAAGTGAAAAGATGCATTTAGAGTTATTCGACGTAAAATCGTGGGTTGAGTTCTTAAAACTCTCAACCAATAAACTATGATATAATTATGACCTGACCCCGAAAACGTATTTCAGACGTCTTTTGATATAGAAGGCAAAATTAATATGCAACTTTCATTCCTTTGTCCATGAAAATACCGGTTCAAATGAAGCGATTCCGTGTTTTGTGGGGTGTAAAACAACATTATTTGACATAATTAATTTACAGACGGATGTAAAGTTTCTAATTATTTGAATAAACTTCCGATTTTCAGCGCATGAATTAATCCACACAAAAGAAAAGAAATATTTAACTTCTTGAAGTTTCAGCTTCTATATGTGTGCTGAAAGGGCTGCCAATTAATTTGAAATATTTAGTGCATAATTCAATCGCAGAACGTATTTTTTATTCAAAAAATTGTTCATGTATTTTTCTTGCTGTTAAGTGCTCCATAAGCCATTAATGGAGACAGCGTATATTTTTTTCTTTAACAAATACCAGTTATGTTAATATGAATTTTAGGGCATGCAACATTCATTCCTTTGTCAATGAAAATACCGGTTCAAATGAAGCGATTCCATGTTTTGTGGGGTGTATTATATGAAGAATTCACACAATTTATTAACTATTACTTATATTACAAACATGATTTTCTACAGTTTTATTTCTCTTCAATTCAGAAAATTTGTAGCAACTGAAAGTAGAAAAGAGATGTTTAGGTCATTTAATTTTTCATCATCCATTTAGCACTTTAACAACTGACACATAAACTAAAGTAAATATATTATTTTATGCAAATATTTTTACAGATGAGATAAGCTTAAGCAACTGTAGCTGCTGAGAATACGGTTATTACGTCATCTTTTAAAGTAACACTTCTAAAAATACTGTAGGTAGGCAAATGATAAACTTTTAAATCGCACATTTTGTGTTTGGCAAACTTGAAGTATATAATATTTAAAATATGGTTATTACGTGAATCAATATATCAATAAAAATGTTACGAAATAAATAATAATTCTAATTGCTTCAAAATATCAACAATATACACTGACTACCAATAAGTATTTGGACATCTGTGATAGAAAAAGAAAAACTAACTATATTCATAATCAATAGTTGGTAGAGCCTCCACGAGAGGTAATTACAGCGTGGACCCTTCGGGGCATACTTTTCACAAGTCTTTGTATGACAGCTAGTGGTATTTTCTTCCACTCGGCTTGGAGAAGACATAGAAGTTCCTTCACCGATTTTGCAGGGGTAGGGCACCCCTGAATTCGGCGATGCAACTCGTTCCAGAGGTTCTCGATAGGGTTCAGGTCTGGACTCTGTGCAGGCCAGTCCATTCGATGAACTCCATTGGCACCATACCAAGCCTTGGTTAACGTCGAAACATGACAACTGGCATTGCCGTCCTGAAAGTAACAGGGGTCCAACCCGTAAAACTGCCACAACGTAAGAAGCACATTGCCATCCAAAATAGTGCAGTAGGCATCGGAGTTGAGCTTACCATGAATGGGGACCAAGGGTCCCAGCCCATAGCAGAAGAAACACGCCCAAATCATAATTCCACCTCAGCCGAACTTGACTGTTGGCACAATGCTTTCTGGCAGGAGCCGTTCTTCAGGTAGACGCCAGACCCAGACCCTGCCATCCGAACGGTAAAGGGTGAAACTTGATTCGTCACTCCAAAGAACCCGTTTCCAATGATCTACGGTTCAATTTCGATGTGCTTTGCACCACATTAACCGAGCAGCGCGGTTGGACGTTGTGATCAAAGGCTTATGGGAAGCAGCACGACCATGAAAACCAAGCAGATGTGCTTCCTTACAGATGGTATTTATTGAAACAATACTCCTGGATGCCTGTTGAAAATCCTCGCGCATGAGGGCCATCAGTTGGGCGTGGTTCTTCCGAATTTCTCTGGACAGCACTCGTCGGTCTCTATCTCCCAGTTTCTTTGGTCTGCTGACTCGGGGCATATTCCGACAATCATCGCTCACCTTTCCCTTCTTAATCACATAGGCCCCTGTCGATTTTGGGTACTTCAGATCGCTAGATATCTCCCTTAAGGATCGGCCACATTTGTGATACCCGATAATTATACCTTTCTAGAAATCAGAGAGCTCCGAGCATCTTGCATGCGACTAAAGCCGATGCTATTTCCTACACGATATATACGGCGGAGTCCGTGACGTACCTTAGGACCGCAGATATCGTCATTTGTTTAGGTGTCCAAATACTTATTGGTAGTCAGTGTAGTATATGACCTAAAGTAATAATTCAGAGACTTTAAGTTAAACTCCTGTTCATATTTAGCAATAGATCGCGAAATTGGCCAGAAAATGCCAAGCTAGATAGGGTTTAGACGACAACTTTTTATCGCGTATATTGGCGACCATTTTGCTATATTTGGGTCTTATACCTGTATAACTGTAGCTGTACCTGGCGCAACGTGACTGTAACTTCGTATGCCTTCCAGCAGCTTCGAGAAACCAAAGGTACTGGAAATGTTTCAATGGCAAGATGTAGTATCTTAGTTTACTTAATAGTTTAGCTCAGACTATTGAGAGTACAGAAAGACCGTTGTACGAGTTCACATACCGAGGCTTTTAAATTGTCTTGAATTTAACGTTCTAAGTAGTTTGATGTGGTAACTATGGGTTGGAGGGAAAGCTCTGTCGTATTTTAAAGAAAATATTTGAATTAATTTATAAAAATATGTGTTTAATATTAATCAATTACATATGCTCATCTGTTTGTTACAACCTGTTGCCATCTTTCAGGTAACCTGTGAATTCCTGTTTTGTAGAAGTTCCTCATCCTTGGAGTTAAAATAGTCAGCAACTGCCAAACACTTTCAAAAGACTTAAGTTTTTTTTCCCGTTAGATAATTTTGCAGAGATCGGAACAGGTAATAATCAGATGGTGCAATGTCAGGTGAATACGGACTTCCCATCCTAACGCATTCAGTTTTTGTTGTGTCACCATTGCAGTATTTGGGGGAGCATTATCGTGGTGGAACACTATTCCTTTTCTGGACGCTAATGCTGACCTTTTTTCTTTGACAGCTGCATTCAATTTATCCAGCTGATTGCAGTACATATCCGCGTTGATGATTTTTCCCTGTTTCAACAACTCGTAGTACACTGTACCTTTCCTGTACCACCACAAACAAAGCAGTACTTTTCGTTGATGGAAACTTGGTTTTGGAACTGTTTGCTGATGATGTTCCTGGTTTACAGCAAGATGTTTTCTCTTAATATTCTCGTAAAGAATCCACTTTTGATCTCTAGTAACCAGCCTGTCCAAAAACGGCTCCACATTGTGACTAATCAGATGTGATGAACACATTCTTACACGATCAGACATATTCTTTTCTGTTTAATTCATGTGAAACCCAAACACTTTGCTTTAACACAAACCCAAGAGATTTAATGTGATCTCCAACAGTTGTATGATGAAAGCCAAACTCTTCTGTACGAACATTTACAATATCTTTTCCAAATACCGCACATAAATTTTTACATGCAACCGATGCGTTGCTTCCTTTTTGGAATTCATATAAAATGCAGTGTCGTAAATACACTTTATCTACTGACATATTTTTCACTTTAAATATCACAAGTAAATGATGAACGGTAAAAAAGGGAACCGTTTATATTATACAGCAGCTAAAAAAACAAAAAAAAAATCCGATTGACTCACTAGCCAGATTTTTTTTTTATTTACAAGAAAAATCACCTGCCTATTTAAAATACGGCAGAACTTTCCCTCCAACTCACCTCTGAGTACTTGGGCTGCCCAATAGGGAGGGATATTGGTTAGTGATGTTGACTTTCGTTCCGAAGGGCCCGGATGTTTATAAGAGAAGGCAGGGATGTTTGTAAATGTATAGTGTCTGTGCGGCATGGGGCCCTCTGAGTACGAAGCGAGCTGAAAGTCCTCTCGAGAGGTTGGTGGTACGGTAAGATAGATGGGTGGGAAACCCTTTGACCCGTCCCACCGTGATATTCTCCATCAAAATTTAGAGTGAAACTTAGCAAAGTCGTACTGCCACCTGTGTGGTGCTGAAAGCTCTTGGCAACAACAGGAGTGATATTGTACTCCTTGCCACGATGAATTTCGTGGGCTTGTTCTGATGTTACTGTCTGACAAGTGAGATAAGTCGAGCCCGTACGCATGTAATACGCAATAATATACTTCAACAGACATATTAACATACAGGAATTTCTTGGGGATATCTTTTGTTACTAATACGTATTAATTTTGATATTTATCACCTTTGTTTTCACTTTCTACTGTTTAGATGGAATTCAGGTTATTTGCCTACTTCATTCTAATATAACATACGAGTTTTTAATGCTTTTTCCTTGCTTAAATACACCTTAGAGTAAAACCACATCTTGTACTTCAGAGATTCATATTTTGTAACTGATTACTCAATAAAAGTAATCAACTCAAAATGAAAACACGATGAAATTTGTAAGTTTTACAATACATGAAATAAAAGTAGCATTGCCAAATATTAATCATATTATTATTTTATATGGTCATATTCTGTCATTGAAGAAACCCCGTTATTGTGTATGATGTAATTGTACACTGAAACGTTTTCACTAACGTCAAGCATTTTAAATAAAAAACTGCTGTTCGCACCTTTTTAGTTTCATATTAGGATAATTGATACAGTATTATTACATTAAATTTAAATAATGACGTCATACATATTAATCTGATGTGTCAAAGTTTTCTTTTCTGGCTTAACAACAAAATATTATATACGAATTGGCTGTTCCTCGGAAAGAATACAGTGATTTCTTGGAAAGAATAACTGAAATGTTTTTATACATTTCCTTTTCAGATGCACATAGTACTTATAAATTTTGCTTTGGCCACAGCCATCTCATCTTGCGGACTTGCCAGCTAGTCATTTAATAAAATTTTGTTTTTTTCCCCCCGTTCAAAATTAAGTTTCCGATCCACACCTTTTTTAAAGGAATAATATAATATATTTATCATTTTGCTAAAAATACCGTTAACTAAAAATAGTAAAGTATGTGTAATATCAGGTAGACTAATGAGTTTGGATACACATTGTTTCATCATTGTCATGCCTTTCGGCAAAGTGTGTATAATTGTTCTTAAATTTTCTCACTTCCATCAGTAGATTTATAAGAGTTTCTGTCAAGGCTCAAAATTAATGGCCTCTTTTCTAACGGAAATGTTCTGCAGTTAATGAGCAGTTAGATGCTCCCGGATTTCGGTAGAGACACTCATATACTTCCTTTAATTTTAATTATTTTCTTATGGTACTTTTTAGAATTTAAAACAGTGATTTTACTTATATATTAGAATGAATAAAATGCAGTGCATATAAAATTAAAGAAGAATTCATTTTATCCTATTAAAGTACTCCCCATGTAAATGAATTAATTAAATAATTATCAAAATAATTAAACATCAATCTTAGAAGCCTACAACACCCATGAAATGATTTTCAATATACCATCTTTCGAGATTTTGCTTTAGTTCATGACACTGGATGTGTACTAATCATAAAATTTTGAAATGAGTATAAAAAATTAAGTCTAGCTTTATTTATTCGTACATACGTACATTGTATGTTACATAAACATGTTAATGTATAACATATATGTACATTCGTACATTATATGTTATACATTGGAATGTTGTACATTATGTATGTTGTATGTTATACATTATATGTTATACATTGGAATCCGCATCATTTTCTCAAACAGTTAAATTTTGTCTTTGCTATATCTTTACCGAAAAACAAGGATGTCAAGCAATTTGTTTATATTTTAATGATTATATTAAACGCATTTTGTGAGAAAATAGATACCTTACAGAGAATAGAGAAATGAAGTTTATTTTTATCCGAAGCAAGTAAAATGACCATTTTGGGGGCCTATCGCTAAACATTAAAAATTTTTGTTAACCCTTTTCATTAATCCGTCCATTAAAAACACTACTTTGTGCAAAATTAAACTTGTGTCCTTGTGTCAAATTTGCACAGTTTTACACAAATTTAGTTTTCGAGTTATTTTCTCGTCTATAATTAAAATCCGAGGTTCGGCTCTTAAAGATTCTATTTCTGACTTTAATTCTTGGGGAATTTATAGAATATCGTGTCAGTGTGGCTTAAGGCATACTGGCTAAAGGAAAACAGCATTAAAGTTTCGCATAAAAGAACATGAATCTTTGAATTCTCTTTGAAAAGGCGAAATTAACAAATCTTCAATAGCTAATCATAGTTAGAAATTCAATCGCAATTTTGATTTTGGTTCTGCTAAAATTATCCAGAAAGCTGGTTCCATTAGGGAATTGAATTTTCTTGAAGCTTTCACATACACAAAAATTTATCCTGTTTAGTCAATGACTTGAATTCCAATCCAGTCTTGCCTAATGCCTTCAAAATTCTACAAACTTAACTCTTAAATTTTCGTTACCATTTATGCCGATAGATGGCGCTATCGGCTCTTGTATTGGTCGCTTGTGGGTATAAGTATGATCGACATTCGCTTTCTCTCTTTTGCAGAATTTTTTGCTTCTGATGAAGGCGGACCCATTTTGCCCTCGAAATCGATTGGGATTTTACATAATCTACGTCGAATACAAGGTTGTCGATTTGCCTGTCATTTTTCTCGTCAGCATGTTTCTCTTGCGTCTTGATGTCTTAAACTGAACGAAAGCATCATTCTGATAATGTGCAAAATCAAAACAGAACATCATCTTCAATTACTGACAGCTGAAAATTGTTATTATTTGTCACGCTACAAAAGTTTAAAAAAAATGAAGAATAAAATAATTTTCTTGAAGTATGTGAATGACTTTCGCAATTCAAAAATGTTTTCGATTATATTTCAAGCTTACGATTACTTTATAATGTACCGTATACTTTGGTAGTATAAACTAACTAGATGTAAAAAGACTGAGTATGGAATTACTCCTAAGTCTTAAGCACGACAAAGACACAAAAGGTTGTAAGGAACTCTTTATTAACTCAAATAAAATTCACGGATGACACCAACTTTGCTTACAAAAGCTAAACGTTTTTGGCTTCTCAAAATGGTAGCTATAAAATTAAAATTAAATGTAATTACTTTAGCCTAAGGGCTCATAGGATAATTTAACGCTCAGGCTGGCTGTGCTTTCTAAAATTCGGAGCAAACAAGCCTAATGGCCAGAAGTGCCCAACGCCACATAAATATAATCGCTAGTAAATCAAAGGCAGCAACGTGGCCTTCAGGCAGGCAGAACACGTTTTATATTCATCTTCCAAAACCTTAAATACTAACTTCTTTCAATGTCATTTGACTAATAACTCTGCTACTTCATTTACATTCTGACCAGAAAGTGTTAATTGTAAACGAGAGCGATAGGAAACGTTGCTCAAAACAAAATTATCTGTAATAAACTGTAACTGTAATTAAATAATTCCTCACAATAAAAGTAAATTAAGCAATTATTTCAGTATAAGTAAGCTACCTAAATTTCAGTGAAGTGCTTTGTTGTTTTTTTTTAATAAATAATATCCAAATTACGAGAACTGAAAATCAGCGAATGCACATATCATGGTGAATATTGAAAACAAACGTATTCAACTTTGGAAGTCATGCCATAATAATTTAATTTAAGTACTCATTTCTATGCGCTGTAGTGAGATATTCAAATGAAAAAAGCTATATTCACTATAAGGATAATGTCAAGTAATGTTCTCCCAAATTCTTCTTTTATTGCAATAGAAAATGATCCTATGTTTTCTTTCTCCATGCTCAACATAAATATTTTTGAAAGTACATTATTCCGAATAAATAAAGTAAAATATACTAGTTTAAATTCTTCAGTTAAAAACGTAACGAAATATTCACTCACATGTTTTGAGCAGTTGGATTAGAGAAAGCATTTTACTTTTGAAAATATTAAAATGGTTTTATACACTTTTTCGACGTGATATCAAGACGCAAATCGTTTAAGTTACCTTGCATCAAATACTGAAATTTACCTAACTCTTGTAAGACGAGTATTTATTATATTTTCTTTCATGTACTTGATTTAATAAAATAAATTCATCTGAAGAAATGATGAAGTTATCATATTGAATACGAAATGGAAAATAGAAGACGATTACAGAGATTACCTAGTTTGAATTGTACGTGAAAAAATATCATTAATATGTACCAAAGAGTAAAATAATAGTAATAATAATAGGACAAATATATACCTCCCATTCTACTTAGCTGAAAGACGAAATGCAACTTGCAATTTTCATGTCTCGTAAGCACGACTTATGATAAATATTAGATTTATATATAGCATTATCCTAACGTACTTATTTGGGCACAAAATGAGACGTTCAACGTATGCCTAAATACCAAATTTTGTAAATTTAGGTGATGCATTTAAGAAGAAATTCTATAATTTATCTTGGTACATTTTTTTTTACTTTGTGCTAAGAATAATTAATTTGGTAACTTCTCAGTTCGTGACAATCTATTTTCCTTTACCTTTCTTTCTGAAAATATAGGAAAAGTGTATCGTTCCTCAAAATAAAATACTTTTATTTTGAGTTAACATTTTTTAACTTCAGCTGTTATTTTTTGATTTTTTTTCTTTTCAGAATTTAATTTTAATTGCTTAAATTGCGTGGTTGAAATATATTTCTTCAAAAAATTATTTAAAAAATATCTATTTTTTCATTCGGATTATGAACTTTAAACATATTTATTCAAATAACGGAATAATGATTTTTATTTTATTTATTGGATTTGCATTTTTTGGGAAAGAATATTTTGTGTCTAGGTACACTTTACGAGGCTTTGAAAAGTGCTTACTACAGTGAAGGGGAAAATAATGCAAAGAAGAGGTCTCAAACTGCATGCGTTTCGTAAAACTTTTAAATTCGTACAAATAAGAGTTCGAAAAATTTCAATACTTTAATTATTTGAAGTCCGTGTTCATATTACACCATTAAAATCTAATTTGAATAAAGCACCACAAAATCTTCAAATTGAGCTCATTAATTTACGATGAGCTATAAATGCTATTCAAAGATTCGAATATACAGATTTACTTTTATTAGTATCGTTAAAAAATTAACTACGCTCAGCTACGAATCTTTACACTAAGGATAATTGCTTTGCTTGAGGGTACATTTATATGCGAACAGTGTTTTGTTCCAGTTGAAAACTAAGACAACAATCGATCGATCTATGAACATCGAACAGTCCGTGATGAAGATAATTTCTAGTAATTTTTCTCCAATGCACGGACTTGTATTACATAAAAAAATTGTAATTATTAACATGCAAACACTTGTATTTTAATTTATTTATCTAAATAAGAAAACTACACTAAATTGTTACGATTTCTGTCAAATTTTGTTCTACTTAAAAGATTTTATAAATTTTCAATTCTAATTTAAATTAAAGTAAATACGTAATAATTATTTTAAATAAACTATAGTCTGAAATATTAATATGTAGGTGTCAGTATATTTGAATAACCAAACCTTGTAGGTACCAAACCTTAGATTTCAGAGAGAAGATAGACATAAATTTGAATTCTTCCCTTCGTGCTATTATTATTGTTTATGCTTGTTTGGATAAATATTCAGCAGTTAAAACTAAAAATACAGTTAAAATATTTTTTATTTTGTTGATGAATTTTTTATTTTGCTAAAATAATCCTGCTCCGTCAACTACATTCAGATCGTGTATTCGGACCGTATGTAATTTGGATTTGAGACCGCTTCCATATAGGACGGTTGATATGTTTTTCAGACGGGGCTTTGAAATCTGTAATGAAATATCTGTAAATGAGAAAGAAATATAAAAGGCATTTTATTTAGAATGATATGCATACACGCTATTTTCCATTGCTTTACACAGTTTTATCATTGAGTCATTGTTTTACACGATTTTATGATTCTACATTTACTGTGTTAAGATACTCCGCACATTTCCAAATTAAGTCAAAATGTTTATCTCAGTCCAATAGCATAACATATAAAAGCTAAATTTTATTAAAAAATATGTTATTTTTCATTTTTCTTCTTAATTCCTTGATGATGCTTAAAGTTATGTCTTATATAATTAATGCCTTGTTGTCGCGAGAAGGCCTTAATGATTTTTCGAGGCATTCTGCCGATATATGCACAGTTATCTTCTCGTGTTTAGTCATTATATTTCATAAACACTTTTGAAACAGCTTCTTTTTTCTGGTATTTTAATGAGCAGAGGTATCAGCCACCTGTTTTATCATTGTTTGGTCAGAACAAAGTAGTGAAGCGATTTTAACCATGATACTGAACATCTTTAGAAGTTAGCAGTTTTGAAGACAACAGGTAAAACAAAAGACTGTTTAATCATCATTGGAAATGTCTTTGGCTGATATCTATGTATTTCTTTGGATAAATTCTTGAATCTTTAAAGAATTCGGATGAAACATTTTTGGATTCTCTGCTTAGGTATGATATGTCATTCTATGACGTAATTTAAATTTTCAGCCATTTTATTGGAAAATAACCTCCTTTCATATTTACCAGTAAGTATTATTTCTTGTATCTTTTCCTTTAGCACAGATCCGTTCTCTGGAATGTTTATCGTACTTGAGCGAAGTATGGTTTGAAAACGTTCTGGTTTTTTCTTCTTGAACATGCAACTTCTTTTTAAGCGGAATTTCCGAAAACTATTGTTGTTTCTTCCAGTTTGATTCCTGTAGAAGCATTTGCTTTCAGTGTTGATACACGAATTCAGATTCTTCGCCAGCTATGTGTACAAATTTTGTATTCTTATCAACTTGTCTTGAAACTTCAGTTCGTTGTTTCAGGAAGACTGCTTTTCATTTTCTGTATATTTTAGAATCAAATTAAGCTTAAACTCAGAGAAAAAAATACTTGAAATAAAGCGCGTTTTTTAATTGCCAGAGCAGCAAAGCATCTCCCAAACTTTTCTATTCAACAGAATCCAGCGTTTATTCTGTCCCACCTAGTGATCAGATCTTAATATCGGGGGTAAATATTCTAAATCATATAAGTTTTAGAATTTTTAAGACCTCTAACTGACATATTACAGACCATACTTTTAAAATTATCTGTATAAGGAAACAACTAGCTATTTGAAATATTCTTCGAGAGACAGTTAAAATAAAAATATATATTTCATATATTTTTACCAAAAGATTTGATATAACTAAAACTGTCAAACTCTTTAAGCTGAAGTTATTTTGTTATACGCGTAAGTTTGTAACTACGCTGTACGTATGGCTATATCGTTTGTAACTACGCTGTACGTATGGCTATTCCTATATCGTGCATAGAAATTTTGTTTTTATGGAAGACAGGGAAAAATTATTCCAAATATAGGCAAGTTTCAGTAAACCAAAATTGAAGGGACACCTAAAAAACAATTATTAAAAATTCTATTTTGAATTATTAAGACTTTCGAATAATACGTTTCGATATTCATTTCGGCTTACCTTCAAATTTCTAGTTCCGACAACCATTACGCTAAACATTTCGTCTAATTAGTCCAACTAATTGAAATTTTAGTGTATGTTCAGAGTACGGCAATTCACTAACCAGAGAGTATTGAAGAATAGAAATGTTGCAGTTTATATTATAAATTAATTTATATTCAATTTATATTGATACAGCTTTCTGTTGTAATGCAAATGATACAAGTAACTAAAAAAAGCTTGTGGAGATCTGTTTTTGGCTCGGTTCTCAGACTAGAATGTCGCATCCCTTTTATTTTTTCCATAAGGACATTTTAGTTTTGGGGAAGAAAAAAGAATCTCAAGTAGACAAGTCTGAAAAACACCCGGGCTGGCAAAGCAAATATTCTGATTTTTAGAACGAAGCGGTTCACTTCGGCTAACTCGGCTTGAAGTGTTTAGCAATCGCTTTTAAGACAGGTTATGGTGCAACACAACAGTTCAGAATAATGGTTTTCGGCTAAATAACTGGTTACATACTAGCATATAAAAATAATTCATTTTATATTTAACTTCTATCATAAAAATCTTACTACCTTTCTTTAAAAAAATTCGAATACTATTTCATATTGAAATGTTTAATGGTGAATTAGTCAGACATCATTTTACGTAAATGAAAGTTTTAAATGTCAAATTTTTCACAGGAAAATAATTTAAGCATGATTATTCTAGAAAATAACATTATCTTCTCAATATTTAACTCCTTTTTTCTCATAATAAGCTTCAAAATATTTTAAGAATAGTGTATTGAGTTAAGCTAACAGGTCTCCTCGCGCCTAAAAGTTCTTTATCACTGACAGGTGGTTGAAAATATCTGCAGAAGGTTCTCACATCACAGAAAGAGATTCTCCGAGATATTAAGCTTCGGGGCAACTTGGAATTCATTTCATAGAAGTTTCATTTCTTTTGAGTGTATATATTCTACAGAGTAAAGGACTACAACCACTTTTCCTCTCATACGCAACCACATCCACACTAGGCCCATAATATATCCCCAGCAAATCCTCGGCCGCTGCGATTGACAAATCGTGTTTACGCGGCCGCATTTCTCAAGGGCTGCAGTCTCCTTTTCCATCCGTAGCTGAAGGGGACAGGTGGGCCAAAGAAGAATAGATATATTCGCATCTTTCTTTCGTCTTTTGTCATTTATCTTTCAGGACCGCCGCGAAACAAAAGACAGTGATCTGTAGAAAAGCGAAATATTCTAAGTTGATTTCAAATAGCTGTGAAGAGTGTGTTTGAAGAGATACTCTAAACATGCTTCGATTGAAATGGTTTCCGAGATATTTTTCTGACTTCAGGCGAAATTTATTTTCAGAATAGATTCTCTGTCTCAAAATAAAAGACGGATTGCCTGGTTTGATGACAACCTCTTTTACGAGGTATAAATTTGTTATTATAACAGTTGTAAGACAAATTACTTTCTAAATATCGACAAAGACAGATAGTCAACTGACCGTATAATTTACGACCTTTCTTTATACAACTTTAAAATCTTAGTGCAGTATTTTATTGATGTACTCTAAAGCTTGCTGTCTTCTTTTTATAATAAGAAAGCATAAATTATGAAAAACAGAGTTAAGGTAATTTAGAGATCTCTCAAATCTGAAGCTACAGGCAGAATTAAAGTGCCTTAACTGTTATCAAAATCTTATGACAGAGATACAGTTTGAATAAATTGCTACAGTATGTGCTGGCATATGTCTTCCTTAAAATATATGTTGATTTTTCTTGAAATATTATAGTATCAAATTTAACACTGAGAAAGTAACTTCGAATGGTGCAGAAAAGTAACTGCAAAAAGGCAAATGCGGAGAATTATATGACAAGGTACAACTAATAAGGTTATGCTTAGTATTCATAGTATTGTTATCAATGGGATGACTGAAAAACGTATCAATAAATTAACCTTTGTTTCAAATCGTGTTTTTTATCATATTCTATTTTTCTCCTTATTTATTAGACTTAACTTCCTTTTAGTTCTTCCGTTTTTTAATTGTTATTATTTGTACTTATAAAAACTTATGTTTTGCGGTTGCCTTCTCTAATGTTAATTTCTCAATTATTTAATAGTATTTGGACAAGAAATCTATTTCAAAAGTGCATTGAACTAAAAGTGAATGGAGACACACTTTTACTTTTTTTCACTTATATTTTTATTTTATGTGTTTTTTTTTTTTGTGGCTTATGTTGCTTGTCTGACAATAACGTCAGAATAAGCCCACGAACTTCATTATGGCAAGGAAAGCTAGACTGCGCTTGACGTTAACAAAAGCGTTTTGAACACCATACAAGTAGTAGTACAACTTCACTGAGTTCCGCATCCCATTTTGATGGAGAGTACCCCGGGGGGAAAGGGTCCGAGTGTCACCCATCCCTTTACTCGTACCACTAACCTGTCGAGAGACTTTCGGCTTGCCATATACTATTTCGAATGCCTCCATGCTGCAAAGATCCTATATATTTACAAACGGCCATGCATTCTCCAGGATTGGAACCCCGGATTCGATACCCCAGTAGGCTTCCTTAACCATTATACCTTCTGGAAGTCTTTTTATTTGATCTCTCAGGTTACAGATGGTTCATTTTTTGAGATTCGCGAACAGCTCATACACGAAATATAAATAATGTGTGTTCTGTCTTGCTCAAAAGAAAAAGAAAGATTCTTATAAAATTATACTTATCCTATAGATTTGTTAACGAAAACACCTTTAAGAGTGCTTAAATTAAATTTTACTATTGAATGTCAAATGTATTTATAATTAGATGTCATAAAAATTTATAGACATGTAATTTTTAACAAACTAAGTGACAATTAGCTCAAATTATTAAATTTTCGAAAATTTGTATCCACACATTTCGGAATTAGATATGCAATAAACAAGTTCCCAATTAATAAAATCTCTCTAACTCTAATAACGTTCACAAGAATAATTTTTTAATTGCATAATTTTACGTCTTCCTTATCAACCACTTTTCTACTTGAACAAGTAATGTTAATAGTCAGTACTATTCTCTTTCATTATCGTAAAAATATTTATTTCCTTATAATTTACTTTTATTACAGAAGAAAATGAGCCACAGTCAATTCTCAAAATACGTTGATTATGTTTGCAAACTAGTTAAGTCATTTACACAATTTAATTCATATTTGAAAATAATTAACCTCACAGGCTTTCAGCAATATTCCTGTAATATATCCACTTTATCTAATATTATTTTTAATTGCTATTATTCAATTAAAATGAACCATTTCAATCTTTAAAACCCTTATAATATACTTAATGTGTATTTACAGTTTTGTTCTTTTAGTATGATTTACTATAAACGTCATATATAATCTAGAGCTTGATTTAGGTAGTCGTAGAATGAATTTCGGACTGAATTAAAACTGCCCGAATTAATTTATTTGGTACATTTGTAAAGTTTTTCGAACAAGTAAAATTTAATTTCATCTTTCTTTCTATTTCTTTAGATATAGAGAGAAAAGAAAACAGACAAAGTGAGAAATTGTTTTAAAGAACTGAAGACTGTTTGGTTGAAATTTATCCTTCTATTTTTAATTTTCTTAGCAGAAATTACTTAAAAATTGGTGCTTTAATCCATTTCATTTTCAAGCAAACTGAAATTAGCTCTAGTGGTTGTATACCTTCTCGCAAGGAAAAAATTAAAGAAAATCTGCGAATATAAATACTCTGAGGAAACCATCGTGCTTAATTTGTAGAGAAATTAGGACATTTTAAAGTAAAATACATGAAAAATGTTCATTGCCTTCACCTGGACTCAAACCTTGACCTCTCGAATTCGCCCCGAGTGTGCTACCGTTACACCACTAAGTCATGCTGGAAGGAGGGAGAACATACCTTATAACTTCTGTTTTGTGATAAAATTAGCAGCACCTTTGAAAATCTAAATGATATTTAATCTAGCCTTGCAGCCTTTCTTGTTAAAACTTGATGAAAAACAGATGAGAAATATTATCTGAAGTTATCGAGTTGGTAATATTTATTAGAAGATGCTAATGTTTATAAGAAAGGAGCAAGCTGAGAGCTTTGAAATTTGTTTCAAATTTGATATACATACGTTGATGCCTAATTATCTTAACTTTAATGATTTTTTGGGTAACTATGTTCTTATCACGTATGGACTTAACAAAGACAGAAGAGGAGATACAAATAAATAGAAAACGTGATTCATGAATTTTGGGAATCACTCATCCGGGGTGCGGTTAACGGAAAGTCAGTTAATTGATATGAGGAAGATTGGGCTGCGAGATTATATAAGAGAAAATGATTAGCAGGATGGCAGTACAATTTGATCAGTGATTAGATGTTAGAAATCATTTACTTGTTTTTAAGTCTTTTCCTTAAGATTATGTGTATTAAATTTTAGAATTTTTAAATTTTGTAACTTCGTAGTTCGACTACATCTCGAAATTTTTGTATGAAAGCACTCAAAGTTTTCCTTCGCAAATTGGCCACAGCATTGAAAAGACATAAATGACATTGGAATCATACACGTAAATCATTTGCAATAAGGAGCATTTTAAAGGACCAACGACAAAAGAGAAAGGAAGTGCGTTGACGCACTTAGTATTATTCACAAGGACAGAAAGTAGAAGCACATATAAAGTATTTTTCCCTCCTCCCACCATGCATTCGTGGTGTAACGGTAGCACACTCGCGTACTCGAAATGTCCAGGTTCGAATTTGCGAGGGAATATAGCTCAGTGTACACACACCAAACACAGAACATCATGTGGAAAGCATTGCTTATGAAAAAGCGTTGATAACCAGTGTGGGAAGATAGTTTCTTCGATGAGGTCTAGGTTCCAGACTCGGCGAGGGCATTGCTCATTTTTCATGTCTTCTGCTTCAAAATAACCTATTGACTCTACAGTGGTGCCCGAATTAAAAAAGGTGGTGGATGATGATTCTTCATCACCAGGATTTGGTGACTAGGTCTCCTAAACCACAGTCGCCCTTTAAAAGGAGCAGTATATGAGGTATTTTCTCCCTCCTTTCTGCATGCCTTCGTGGTGTAACGCTAGCACACTCAGCGTGTATTCGAAAGGCCCAGGTTCCAGTCCCAGCGAGGGCACTGCGTATTTTCCGTGGCTCCTGCTCCAAAATAACCAAATGACTAGTGTTCGAATGTGTTTTGCCGATGAAATTATGAGCTAATACGAGCTTCATTTTACGTTAAAACCATAAGTGATTTAGCAGCAGCATTTAAACAAAATAGATGCACGTGTCCGCGATATGAAAGTCCTAGTATAATGTTAAAGTTGCGGAAGTTCATAATCCAAACTGCAAGAAATGATGTTTCCTGCAGTTTGAATGTGCCTGAAACCATAGTCCTCGGGCTTCTGCGCTCTGCTTTGCGTATATTTCCTAATCGATTCCAGCGAGTCCAGATGTTGCAACCTGGAAACGAGCAACAAAATATTGAGAATTTTTTATCTCATCAAATATAATGAAGACAACAAGTGGCAGCTGCGAATATTATGAATGGATGAGGCTCATTTCTTCGTAACTAGGAGCGCAAATCCAAGAAATGCGTTCACTGAGCTGACGAATAACCTCACAGTGTTGCACGGGGTCCTTTACACAAAGGTAATGTGAAAATTGTATATATATATAAAAAAAAATATATATATTGTATATAAAGTTGAATTACCTTATGACATTACAAGCATAATAAATTAGCTGAAGGAGTGAAAAGCAATCTAAAATTAGTATTATCAGAATGGCTTTAGTGCAAAGAAAGGCAAGACAAATTAAGAAATTAAAACAAATATATTGAATAAAGAAGAACTTGGTATTATAAGTAACGTGAACTTGTTAAAATAGTAGCTACAATTCTGAAAATTACACTTAACATCTGCAAATTTGTTCTAAAATATCAAAGAATATACGAGTATATCAAGTTTTAACTTCCTTAGCTAGTATTGTAACAAGTTCACGTTACTTCTAATACCAAGTACCTACTTATTCAATATTTTCATTTTAATCTCTTTGTCTTGCCTTTTTTTATGGTGCGCATCCCCAGCACATTCCTTCTCAGCCCGTACTTCTTCGAAGCTTGGGATACAGTAGAAATGCAATACGTAATTCCAAATCTACAGCAGCGAAATGTCGTTAATGATTTTGTATGAATGCAAGATGGTGCTCTTTCCCACGTTGCCACATGTGTTCGACAAGTGATGAAACAACACTTTGCAGATAGAAACATCTCTCGTAACCTCATAGGTTCGTTGCCACTGCGTCCTCCGATCTCCCTCGAATGAATTTCCGGTTCTGAGATCATTTAAAATTTAAAGTGTATATGCCAAATCGACGATATTTGTCAAGATTTAAAGATGCCATAAAACGTTATATAGCCTCCTTCTGCAGCGTTATGTTCGCTATTGTTGTCAACAATCTCTCCCATGCAATGCGTTAACATCTGCGAAGGTGAGCGTATTGAACACTTATAATTCCAACGAATGTTTTTCCTCTCTCCTCTCTTGTGTTGTCACTGGTTCTTTACAATGCTCTTTTTTTGCAAAAGGTTTATGCCATCAATTTTCGTTATCATGTACTGACGCCATTTATGGTTTTTCAGTGCGCTAATCAATTTGCGTAGGAAAAACATTGGTGTTGCCGTTCAGAGTTTTGAACCTTTTCAGTGTAACGGTAACCATGTGAGCTATATTGTTTTAAATCATCACAATCTCCGGAGCTTATCTTCAAATAACATTATTTGAAATTTCATTCGGATTGGATGAGCTGATAGGGCGATAGAGGTTTATATATCGAGAAAGACCTTTGATAACTACCCAGTAATTATCGTTTTCTAGAGCAGTGTGTAGTTTAAAGCTTTATTTAGCTTTAAGCAAACTTGGTATACACGTATATTCTTTGATATTTAGAACAAATTTACATATGTTAAGTATAATTTTAGAATTGTAGCTACTATTTTAACATGTTCACGTTACTTCTAATACTAAGTACTTATTTATTCAATATTCTTAGTTTAATTTCTTTAATTTGTCTCGTCTTTTTTTTTTTGCACTAAAACCATTCTGATAATACTAATTTCAGAATGTTGTTCATTTCTTCAGCTAATTAATTATGTTTGTATTGTTATAAGGTTTTCAACTTTATATACAATTAAATAATATAGCAAAAATAGTTAATTTTACGTCAAACTTACAAAGAAATTCTTAAGGACCAATTTAGAGCGATTGCCGTTGTTCAATGCCTTCGCCAGTTGGGCACCAGTCCATTTCTCCAAATTTTGCTTTATTGATAAACCTTATCTTTGATATACTACCTTCAAACTTTTATTTGACCTTCATTCAACACCAGTGAAATTCATTACCTTACTTAAATGCTCACTTAAACTCTATTTTATTCTAAATAAAATCCCACATTAATACCACTTTTATTTTCTGCATATAATTAGAGCATATTATTATGATTTCAAACGCGAGATTTTAATTATAAGTCCTTTCGGAATAGGATTTCCGTATTTCCACATCACATGCTTTTGTCCACACAATGTCGATAAGCTTAGTTAACTGACAATAAGAAGCGATCATCACGCATTTCTCCATTTTTAAACGAATTTCATAAATTTTGGACTTTATTGTTACTTTATGAGGTATTTACTTCCTCACTTTCGCTTGCCTTCATGGTGTAACTGGAAGTATACTCAATGCGTATTCGAGAGATGCAGGGTTCGAGTACCTGGCAGGAAATTGCTCATTTTTCACGTCTCCAGCATCAGAAATATTAATGACTCTACAGTGGCACCAAAACTAAAAAGGTGGTGGACGGTGATTCGTCACTAGGCGATTTCGTCCCCTAATCCTCAGTCACCATAAAAAGGGGTAGTATATAAAGGATTTTCTCCCTGTTTCCAGCATGCCTTCGTGGTGTAACTGCAGCACACTCTGCGCGTATTCAAGAGATCCAGGATTCGAGTCTCGGGGACTGAAGTTCACATTTTTAGTCCTCCTGCTTTAATAAATAAATAAATAAAAAACCTTAATGTGTTTGCGATGGCTGTCTAATATCAACTTTTAGAATCACTGCTCGCCACATATTTCGAAGTCCTTAGGAAACATATGAGGTATTTTACTCGATTTAGAGGCGATATACTCTTGTAAAGATGATTTCGAGTTAGGAGTTTATGTGAATAGCAAAATTCTGTACTATTTACATAATCGTATATATTCAGCTTATCCTTTGAATCTGATTTTCGTTCATAATACACTTTTTCTGATGAACTAATTACTGCATTATGGAAAATTTTTAATTTATAACTTCGGCTTTTAACGAAATATGCAACTCAATACCACGATGCAAATTTTTAAATAAAGATGATTTTGTGAACTAATGGAAAAATAAATGTAAAAAATTTCTTCTACGTCTTTCTGTCAGACCGTCAGTTTTCATTAATATAATATTTCACTGCTTCATTTCAGATTTTTGCTTTCGCTTAATAATGCATTTCCTTAAATTAAAAGCTTGTCGGAGACATGTTACATATTTAACTACAGAATATACTGCCCGAGCTGAAGAAAAATATCTGATCTGAATACCACATAACTTCCGTCTAGGGCCTCTTAAATTGTACACATTTTTTGCTG
Organism: Stegodyphus mimosarum; assembly: GCA_000611955.2. Classification (NCBI taxonomy): domain Eukaryota; kingdom Metazoa; phylum Arthropoda; class Arachnida; order Araneae; family Eresidae; genus Stegodyphus; species Stegodyphus mimosarum. The sequence continues at coordinate 108,662 of KK115733.1, forward strand.
CCTTTCATTTAAACTTATTTCCTCGAATTTCTTTCGAGATACATTTCTCATTCAATTAATTATATTTCGACTTCGCGGGAAAGCAAAAATATGTAAAAACTCAAAACGTCTTCATTAAAAATTATAAGACACGAAAACCAAAACACTAGAAACAATTAATATGGTCTGATTTGATAGAAGAAAGTTTGAACTATATGAATCTCTCCCCAAACAAAACTCACAAGTTCTCTGTTTCAGAGTTCCCTATCTAGTCTTTAATTACCATGGTCCCAAATTATCAAAAGAAACAAAAATATCGTATTAATTTTAATTAAATATTTGGCAACATTGTTGAACATTTCACTAAAAAACTGAACTACTTAAAATTAACTACATTACGCTTTAAATTTCTGCTATTTGATACTTAAGAGATAGTGGTTATTGATTCTGACTGTCGTACCGAGGGGCCCGGTTTCGAGTCCTGGAGAAGGCATTGATGTTTGTAAGTATAGTGTCTGAGCGGCATGGAGGCCCTCTAAATATGCGGTGAGCCAAACGCTTTCTCAAGAGGTGGTGTTAGGGGAAGAGGGGTGACAAACTCTCGGAGCCTTTCCATTCCGGGATGTTCTCTCTCAAAACTGGGGGCAGAAATGAGAAAACTGATTAAAATTTGCTTTCCTATTTAATAATGGCTTCTGCGCTGTCAAATCAGATATAGCCTTCAAAAGAATTGTCAAAAACATTGATGAAGCAAAGGGTTTTCACTTACTTTGGTTGCATCATTAAGTTAAGAGTGCGAACAGCCTACAGAAGGAAAATGCCTCAAGATCGGTATTTGAGAAGAATTCAAAATTCCATTTTTTCTCCTTCCAAATTTTCTTTGTGCGATATATTTGAGTGCCCTTACTTTAAGAGAAAATATTCTGTTTTTGTCAGGCTTATCTCACTTATCTGGTAGTAACATTAGAACAAGCCCACGAACTTCATCATGGCAAGGAGTACAAGAATGCGCCTGACGTTGGTAAGAGCCTTGAGCACCATACATGTGACAGTATGACTTTGCTCAGTTCCGCATCGAATTTTGATCGAGATCGTCCCGTGGAGGACCGGTCGAGTGTCTTCAACCCCTCTTCCCCTATCACCAAATCTCGAGAGGACTTTCGGCTCGCCACATATTTAGAGTGCTCTCATGCAGCACAGACACTATATATTTACGAACATCCATTCCTTCACCGGGATTCAAACATGGGGCGTTCAATTCAACAGTTAGTGTCGCTAGCCACTATCCCGGTTTGTGCGGTCGGTAATGTTGTATTTTTTCCTTATTTTTATTTATTGCTTAGTAATAATGACATGTATATATTATCAGTTTGTAAACAGGGTCTGATAAAGAAGTCTGTGCCCTCGGGAAAACTTTCTTTTAAGTATCTTTCCCATATCCACTTTCCTTGCTTTTATGAGGGGTAATCAAGGTTACAAAAATTATATCACTTTGCAGCCACCTAAAATAATGATACTTTCAACCGTGCGCAGTTAAAGGACCATACTTGCACACTGTCTGAAAGAAATTCACAGATCTCCTTTGCTCCGTCAGCACACACAATCAAAACAGGAGATAAGCATATCTATCTCCTTTAATTTTTTAGACCAGTATTATACTATTTATTATATTGTACATTTTCATGATTTATTTGAATTTAATTATTTATTGTTTGTGCATGGCTCTTAATATCGAGTTATTTAGACATATCGGTAGATGAAAAGGATAATGAGAATAAAAATAGCATAAAACATGATGTTACGTGATCTGTCTCCTCAACAGATATTTTAGTGTGCCAAGGAGGAAAATTAAATTATACTTACATTACACGTAAACATCATTTCAAAATATCTGTTTCACTATATGCGGTAAATAAGTTCTTTTTTGAATTTTTTGAGACCAAGCACACTGGAATTCAGATTTAAGTGCATAAATAACGGAATATACTTTCTTCTGTGCCATTTTGCTCATATCATAGCAAAAGAACCTGGTAGAGTATTTGGATTTGACAGAAATTCCTGCCTCCTGTCTTTTGAATAAACAAATTATTTATATTTTATTACTGTGCTGAATTTGCAAATTTCATTCCTAGCAGTTTTATTGCAGCCTTCTTTCTTCAGATTGCAACCATTGGGTTATAGTGTTGTAATCTTTTATTTGTTACGAACAGGATTACCGTTAAATGAAAACATTAACACCACTTCGAGGTATTGATAACTGCATTAAATACCATCGACAATCCTGTTTCCTAATTACCTGAGAAGCAGAACAAAATCACAGTACAACTCAAAATGTTCTTTTTGGATAAATATAATGCATAAAAATCAGTTTAAAAGAATAACTCTGAAAGTTCCTTAAAATTTGGTATAGTTTCTTTTCATAATTTTTCCATTTCATGAAAAATGAATGAATACCTAGTCCAGGGTTTCTCAACCTGGAAGAAATTCCCCCTTAGGAGAGAATTTCATTGTTTCAGGGGGAATGGGGTGAGCTATATATTTTGCTGTTAAGAATTAAATTCAAAATTTGTTGGTTTTGATATTTACCAACATTTTCCATACTTTTTTTGCTTAGTTTATAAAACACGTTATAAAATAGTTTAAAACTAAGTAAATGTATATATGGATTTTTCTCAAGTTTTTCAAAGAAGGATGGGGTTATGATATTCTAGCAATTGTGAATCTAAGAAAAAGGGATGAGAGCCATTGGATGTCTATGATAACTGCCATGATAACTATCCAAGGAGCAAAAACATCAAGTTTTATATACTGATGCCTTTTCATATATACCTCGGAGAATATTAAGCATCTTCTGCTATCTTCATTATTATCAATAAAAGTATACTCTTTTTCAGAAAATAAATGGGTCGGAAGAAGGTGCGAGGGAGGCACCACACTAATAACGGTTATGATACCTTCAATCTGAAATGTATCCTTGACAATGTCGAGGCAAGCTGACAAGCTAATGTCGTCGTTTAGTTGTTGTGGCAATAGCGCCCATTCCCGTAGTAATGTTTGTCGAAGTTCGTAGAGTGTGGCTGACGGCATACTGCGATCCGCTATATGTCGTACGAATTTGCAAGAGGCATGCTGTAAATGATTCAGGTCCGGTGATCTAGTAGGCCACGGTTGATTTGGAATGGTTTTGCTCTCCACATAATTATGCACCGCTCGAGCTCTATGCGACCGTTCTTTATTGTCCATAAATAAGACGTCGGTACCCATTGCAGCGATAAAAGTACATACTAGAGAGAGTAAAATTGCGTCGCGAGAATCAGGAGGCTGCGATGGAGCCAGTAGGAATCACAAAGAGGTCGATCCGGCCGTTCGTTGTTATCCTAAGTCACACAAGTAAGCCTCTTTCATTGTAATGATCGGTTTCGACGATGTTTAGAGCACGATAGCGTGTCCCTCGCTGTCGCCGTATCATCGTTCCGGAAATCGTTTTGGATTTTAAATCGAGATTCAGTCATAAAGAGCACTGCTCTGGTGTCCAATTGCGATATTCACGAGCCCAATCCAACCGTGCTGTAACATGCGAAACATGAACACAAAACCATACGCCATCGGGAATACAGTTCTCCTTCAAACATTCGGCACAATACAATTTCACGGGATATGGGCCATCCTGTAGCAGCAGAAATACGCGACCCCAGCTGTCGTGCTATTCTACGTTATCTTGCACATATCAACAGGAAGCGATCATATCCCTTTGTGATAATCCTATGGCGCCCAGACCAATGTTTTCTACAGGGATTTTGATCCCTTTGGTAACGATTCCACAGCCAATTGATGGAACGATAATGCACATTCAGCTCTCTTGCAATAGTAAATTGTTCTGCACCAGCTTGCAACATGCCCACAGCCCTCAAACACATTTCATCATGCAAATAGTGTCTTCGCCTCATTCTTTCAGCTTTGTCTATCTCGGATTATATGAAACTGACGTTGCTTGCGAGCTCACACATATTTCCATCATTCGCCTTTTAAAGGCAATATGGTGTGACTGCGAGATTCCGTTTCATGCTAATTTTGGTTGTCTGATTGCATTCGACGATGCAATTCTTACCTCATGTGCAAATTCTTTGTTTTCATTCTCTTTTCTTCACTTGTACATTTCATTTTAGCTTTTGTTGCTTAAGTTTTGAACAAGATTGTAATACTAAGTACATTTTATCTTAAAATAAAAGTATTAATTTTTCCGTATATAGATGATTTCATATTTTCAAAAATTATAATTTCATTCATGTGTGCTTAGGATACAGTACGCTTTTGTAAAATAGTATAAGTAAATCTATTATTGATGTTATTTAGTAGAATTATATTTCAAAGATAAAAACATGTGATTAAACACATTAGCAAAGATTTTGTTTTTTTTCCTTATATTTTTGGTTACAAATTTCAAAATTTAAGATTACTAGATATGGTCCCACAGCAATATTCATCAATATTTCATAATTGCCACTTGTATATATTAAGTTAAGAGGAATTAAATTGACTAAAATCTGAGTGATAGATTAAAATGTCTATTAAATATACTTCTTTAAGTACATGCAGTAGCTATTTTTCGAGAAATAGCTCTCTTTTCATTTACAAAATTGTCTGAAAAAATTTTATATTTGTACATAATACACTTTTAGTCCATTTAAGTCACACTATTTCATGGAATATTTGTGGACATATCAATGTAATATCAATTTGTAAGTTTCATAAAATTTCCATAGTAATATTTTAAGTTGAAGTTCTTTTCGTAACAAAAAAGTTCCAAAAATCAAGTTTTTGAAAAAATAGGTTTAAGGTAACGCAAACACAAACAGAAGCAAAAGGAAATGTTGCCAAGTATAAAAATTAAATTGTACAACTAATGTTGTTCTCCAGTACTTAATAGCAAACAGAAAGATTCAAAATTATCTTTTGAACATCACCAAAATTATTCAAATGAAAAAATACTTATTTTAAAATTATTGGACAAGTCTGTTTAATATTAAACATCAGCTTCTGTGTTTTTAAAGAGAAACTTCCGGTTCACGGAGTAGAATAATAACAGCCATAATTCTGCGTCTAACGACCGCTGAGACAAAATAAAAGCAGTTTTAGGAAGCTCAATATGAAAACTTCAAAGTACAATATTAATAGTGTTCAGAATTGAGGATTAGAAAGTCGTCTAAGAAAAGAGAAATTTGATTACAAAATCTTCTATGAAACATATCTTACGAAATTTTAAAAATAAAAATTTTTTACTCTGAAATTTAATCAGTTATTACCTTTCCTTAAAAACAAATTCTAACAATTTTGCTACAAATACACTCTCTCACAAAAAAATATATGCACGCAGAAGAAGTCAAGCCACAATCACAGAACTCGGCAGGAATGTAATCTGGTTAGGAATAGGCAAATGATTTAAATTTCGTCGCCAATGAGACAAGCGCGCTATGCGCATATGAAATGCGCATCTGAGAAAGTTTAAAATCATGAATACTCATGCTGTAGGGATATTCAAATCAATCTGTCAACTTAGATGGCATTACTGTGACTAGATATGCATCTGAGACATAACCGGCAGCAGTACTAACAGTTGTCGCTTTTTGAGAAGGGGCGTATAGTAGGTAGTCAGAAAAGCAGGTTGGTCGAACAGGCGTATCGGCCGCCACCTCGGTCGGATCGCTGTGATAGTTGCTCGGTGTTGGCGACGATGGATCACGAAGGAATAGCCTACTGTTGAAGGCACAGGGCGTCTCAGGAATACAATGAGCGCGAGGACCGTGCAATCATAATGTCAACCACTTTCTCACCAAAAACGTCGATACCATTCGATTCATTGCCATTTAGCACCTTCCAGGCACCCAGTGGTATCAAGGGTAAACATTCGGAGACGGCTGAACGACACTTGCATATGCTGCCGACGTCCATTAACAAGCTTGCCACTGACCCCACATCATAGGCAGAGTGTCGATTGGATTTTTGCAAACTCCGGCAAGCTGGAGTATGACCGACTGGAGGTACGTGATCTTCAGCGATGAATCGCGATTTAATCACAGTGCTGATGACTAACGCACACAAGTAGAAGCGGCCAGGCCAGCGGTGCGATCTGGCCTTTGTTGTCGAGCAGCATACGGCGACTAAGGTGTGACAGGGTGGGGAGTGATTTTTGGGACACAGGAACACCTGTAATCCTCCTTCAAAGCACTATGACGACAAGCACTTAAGCAAACCACATTTTAACGTCAGTTGTACTGCCTATGCTATCAAGTCACCGAGGTGTCATTTATTAGGAAGACAACGCTCGTTCACATTCTGCGCGACTCTCCCAACAATATCTTGAAGGATGTGATGTAATCCCGTCGCCTGCCAGGTCACTAAAGCTCTCTCCAGTCGAGCACGGTTGGGATATGCTTGGAAGGTAACGGAATATTGGTGAATTAACTGACCAGTTGCGAAGATTATAGCCCGATATTTTGGGTCTTAGATGACTTACTTGATTCAAAGTCGTAACTTCTTAAGGAATTTTTCTAATTTTAATGAATCATTTGTTCTGAATTTGAGATCATTTGTTTACGTCCCCATACACTACATACATGCTAAATTTCGTGATAGTAGTCCGTTTCCTTCTGGGTGCATATATTTGTTTGTGACAGAGTGAAAAGTATTGCGAAAAACTATACATTTGATGCCTTTCTAATTTAAAGTATTTAATTCCTTATAAATGTCAATTTGTTAATTTTTTTAAAGTGGAATGAAAGGCAAGATGAGCCTGAACAATGCAAAATTAAATCATGCACAGATCTGACGTCTTAAGTCTTTTAATCTGATCCCAGTTTTGAAATTACTCTGTCAGCTTTTTATTACTTAAATTTACATAGATCGCCGAAATTGTTCCATGAAATACTCTAATTTTTCCAAATATGCTTCACAATTATTAGGATCATGAATTGTTAGGATCATAAATTATTAGGATCATAAATTATCAGGATTCATAATTATTAGAGTTAGCGTTAAGATGGTGATAATAAATTTCTAGATTAAATTCGAAATGTTTTCCCAAACATTTATAAAACGTATTCAAAAGTCTTTTTTTCATAAGAATCAGAACTAAAATGCTCATAACTTTATTTGGATTATACCTAAATTCAAATTGCGAAAGGAGAAACTAAGGAAATGCAAATTAGAAAGCAATATTCCAAAAATGTAAGCCAAATTCACTTAATATTACCCAGCTTACATTTTAAGCATTAATTAAAAAATAATATTGTTGTAAGGTATATTTTAATTTTATAGCAGTTATTTTTAAGTTAATGCATCTTTCCTATCTTACCTAGCTTCAACGTACAACTCCCTACCAGAATGAGTTTTTAGAATTACGTGAAATGTAAATGAGAAACAGAATATTATTCAAGTCAAGGTCTACTGACTTCGATACAGAGAGTTAGGAATCCTCAATAGCGCGCGTTTGCTTTTGGGCTAAGTCCTCTAGCTAATTTAATTTTACGGGCCAACTAGTTTAGAATTGTGCTAGCTTCGGCTAAATCTCTTTAGTTAGTCATTAGTTAGATCTTATTTCTTAGATTTTAAGCCGAAGAGGAGGCCTTCCTGTACGCCCAAAGAAAGGGGCCGACTTTTTAATCTTGAGTGAATAAAGCGTAATTAAGCCTTCTTGAGTTTACGTTTCTGTTCTTGGACTAAGCGATTATTTGCTTATCAGTTCACTACTTTCCTCGTCACTTAATTGGACGGAATAAAAGTGAGGAGCCCTATATTGTAATGCGGTATTTACAAAACTTATGTGTTAGTCTAATATGAGGTGAACATAAAACAAACGAACTGCCATACCATTTCAGAAAAATCCAGTTTGTGTCAGGATACGTACATCATAACAAGGCTATATAAAAATCTACCCAAGTTCCCGTTTTGAAATATGAGAAATGTATGTTGAATTGTGTATATCGGTCAGTTAAAAACATCTTCTTTTGGATTCTCTGTAATTTAAATCAATTGAAAGCCTTACTGAAAAATAAAAGATTTAAATCTCAATATGTGTTTTACCACTCTTAAATCTCCTAGCTTTTCTTTAATTAATATCGGAGAGTTCTACTCCTTTTCGAAAGGCAGCACTCTCAGTATCGGGTAAGTGCAGTGGCTTGTAGAAGATAAATTAAAGGTCTTTGTTTCGCGCAGTAGCAAGACTTCCCAAGGCGCATTGAAAACAGATGATACTTCTGGATTCTTTCCGTTTTTCATCTGTCAGTTTTCGAAGCATTTTCGTATCTACGGATTTTATTTTGCTAGACATGATTTTATAAATTAACTGAAAATAAAACATTTCTTTTGGCATAAAAGGAAAAATTTTGCACATGAGATCTTTGACATCATCATGAATCAGAAACAAGATTATCAATAAATTTTCAATTTTACTTTCTTAAATGCGACTTCCCCATTCAAATAATGATACTTATAATATGTAAATTATCCGTAATAATCTGAAGAAGGTTTTGTAAATAAATGATGGCATGAATAATTATAAAACTAAAACATATTTTCGCTAGCTAGAGATAACAAAAACAGGAAATAAACATTAAAAAAATCTAATGAAAAAAAATCAAAACGTACATAATTACATAATTAACAAAAAATATCATTGACACTTGTAGGGCTGAAAGAAAATAGGTGTTTAGAAATGTATTAATTTCCTTTAATTTTATGAGAGTCACTCATGGAATTTAAGGAAACAAAACATTAAAATGGAAAAAAACTAAAAATACAAAAGCAAGGGAAATGTGAAACAAAACATTGACAGTTTAGCTCATTAATAAAAGATCTGGATTGATAGTAACTTGAGGAATAAAAAAAACTAGCTGTAGATAACAACGAAATGGTTTATATTATGTCCAAAATAATATCTGCGTAATGTACTCCTTATCCGTAGAAGTAAAAATGAAAATTGTTTTTATTTTCTCCACTTATAATCTGCATAGTGAGATAAAACACGAAAAGCAGTCACAATGTTTTATTTAAAGATTAGAATGCAGTCAATAACAAAAAAATCATACTCATATGTTTTGAGAATGCGGAAATGCGAAATGGGATAATATATTATTAACACATGATTTCCAAAATTCGAAATTCACCTGTACGTTACGAAACACTACAAATTGTAGCAATAAATATCTCCCAGATAATGCAGTGGCATGAATCATGTGATGTATATCAGAACTTAATAATATAAATCATAGATTTAGAAATACTGCAAATTGTTGCCAAATTTATTTCCTTTTATGTTTAAAAATATGTGAGCAATTTTCATGCGGAATTCCTTGAATTCAGGAAGACTTTTAGCAGTTTATAAACAAATGAAAGTAACTAATTTCATATGAAACAGGATTTTTTGGAAAGTTTCTATAATAGCAGTGAAGCGCCGTCTATATGTCTTTCAAGGAGATATTTCATAAATGCTGTATAAATGAGTGAGACATATAAACGAAATTTTAATTTACAATGTGAAACATATATATGTATTAGCTACGCAGTTTTGATACTGCTAATATAATACTGATATTACACAACTTATTATCGTACTTTCAACGTTTCACAAATTTAAAATAAATATTTTAAATAAATATTTGATTCATATTTTAAGCAATATTTAATAGCAATAATGTTTTATAATTAATATTTTTATGACATGAATATAAATTTAATGTTTTTAAAATCGCAAGAAAAAAAAATCTGTAAATAGTTAAGCAAAACTGGGAAAAATACTCAAACCTTTATTTAAATTACCATCTTGAAAAATTAATACTTTTTTCGAAGAACATTTTTAAGCGAATTTTAATTTCTTTTAATGAAAAATTCATTTAACGAATCTTTAGCAAAGTGGTATGAATCGAATTCTGTTCTTGAAACGTTTTCTTTCTTGTATTATTACACACAAGAAATTTATGAGAGTTTCGATGCAGTGAATTGCATTTTGAAAATAAGATGGGATTATTTCCTCATTTTCGTTTCAGCCCTGTTACTTAAATGTTCATACTGTAAAGTTTTTTCAAACATTTCTTCAGCTTTACTTAAGTCTGATGTCATTACATTTTCACCACAGTTTCCGTATTCTTCAACTGTGATGTCTAATCCCTGTAGTTTACAATCTTCTTTATCACTAATCACAGTTTTATCATCATTTTCATCATTAGCCCTTTAATTAGGCTCTGGATTCGAAACACTCACATTAATGAAATAATTTTAATTGTTTGTTCAACTTTTATAGCTTCACTTGAATGCAAGTGAGTGAAATTATATTCACAGTCTCAAGAATATTTAAATTCACCAGTTTCTATCTGTAGTACGTTTTCAAATTATTAATAATACTCAGATCCAAAGTATTGAATGTGTTCTGTTGGGTGGGCGATGGATTGATCCATAAAAAGTAAAATTTTGTAATTTTTTCTCCTTATAGTTCTGTATACTTTCTTAAACAATTGTATAAAAATGAACTTAGTTATCCTGGGTTCCTGATTTGCATTATATTCTAATAACAGAGTTTTAACATGTTTAAAGCACCTTGGTTTTAACTGAAGTAATGTTTATGCAGCAGCAGCATTTGCACAAAGTTAAACAGTGAGATACTCTATACTCTGCTTAGCTGCAATTCATTGGTCACTTTGAAAGCTAGGGTTCTTGCAGGCATAAGTTTGAAGTAAAGAGAAGTTATCATTAGCATTAAAAGTCTTTTAGTTCATATCCCTCTATTTTGGTGTGTAAATTCTTGCGTCACTCTTCACCTGACTCAGTGAAATTTAAATATATGCAGCCATCCAGTTGAAAAGTAAGCTTCCTTCACATTCAGTGAACGCGATATTCTTTCTGTTTTAGATTAATATGGGGTGATTCACTGAAATATTGAATCCACCAGACTGAATGAATGAAAAATTTTAGCAAAAGAGCTTCGACCTTAGGAAACTTTCTATCTTGCATACGTAATTTCTTTGAAGTAGACTGTTCACAAGTTTCTGCTCTTTCTTTATTCTAAATAAAATATTTTGTGCTGTTACAGGGATATACAGTTCCTTTATTAACTTAGTTGTCGTTAAACTAGCACTCTCATCAAATTCTTTTAAGATTTGAATTTTATCTTTTAACGAGAACGCATTTTGCTTTCGTGACTTTTTATATCATTTAATTCTGCTCTACGCAGCTTACTTAATACAGCGTCTTGTTCAGGAAACAAAAAAGTATATGTTTTTCTTTTGAACTATCCCCTCTGTTCGAGAACGGATTTTTAGCTCCTGCTCCAGTGTGTGATGTCACATGCCTTTGTTTCCTTCTTCTATCTCCATTTCTGGGGAAAGTACGTGAACGTGAGACTGAGCAATGTAAAATCAAAGCAGTAAGTCAAGAAAAAGTGACGTACAACTAAAATTATGCGATGTATGAAAGAGATATTTTACTATTAAAATAAATAGGATTGAATCGTGACAAAATTGAAACGGCGTATGAATGTAAAAGATGTATAAAACGGTGCTCCACTTTTTTAAGAGAAATGCTTAATACATTATAAGTCTATATTTAGCTTTTTTAGATTATATATAAATCATAGCTTTACTAATAATGGCATATTTTAAAGGAAAATTGTCAAAGATAAATTTAGCGCCTTGAGCGGAGCGATTCTTATACATGTCCTTTCTTTAATATGACTCTTATTGTTCCCTGAAATTCTGCATTAGACATAAAGCACCTTGGACTCAACCTGGAAATAGTCAATTTCTAAATTTCTGCCCTTCAATTTAAAAGAAGATCTTTAATTTAGCTTTCAAGTCATAGCTTCTTAAAAATGAACGATTCAAACACATTAAACACATTTATTTATACTTTAATTTTTTAATGATCTATTCAATCAGTATATTTTAAATACGTTTAATACATGTTATATCCATTTGATAATAATGAGCGTTTACGAAGTTATTTTGATCAGTAAATGATGCTTCTAGCACCATATAATCTGCTAATGAAAATGTAACATCATGGAATTCAAACTACAAGGCGAATAATTTACACAAATGATCTGGAATGCAAATTTGCTGAATAAAAAGTCAGCAAGTAAAAAAAAAGCAAAGTCCAGATAAGTCAACACTTGATACTCCCTATCTTTGTTAGAAACCCGATTTCCGCCTCTACAAGTATGTGTAGTTGATGCTTGACAGACTACGCCGAAGCCAGTTTCGATAATCGGTCATTTTCACGAGGGGTTTTGCTTTAAATCTATGAACCGCGTGTTGCTCATCCGCCTTGTTTCCTCTTAAACACACCTGCATGCATCCACTATGAAAAGGAATTGAAGCGAATGTATCGAAAAAGGGAATGTGAACTTTACCATTGGTGCACCAAGAATGACGTAAACTGGCTTGAATCCATGCATCTAAACAATGGGGACGAAATTTTTGAAATGCCTTTCTTCTCGACAGTGCTGCATTTTGATCTGAGGCGACATCATCATGGATAGCCGGTCTCTTCTGATTCGTATCAGAAGCACAAAGATGCATGAGAAAAATGCTGCTGCCAGCTTCACTGCGCTACCTTCAGTTGTTGCAAAATGCTGTTTTCAAGCAAGTGAACACTCGACCGCGTATTGAAATCATCAGCAAACTAGCCGCGCAAGCTGCACCAGCTCTTCCTTGGTTATCGATACCTTCAGATCTAACACATTTCGAACATTTACAGAACATGAATAAGCGTCATCTATTTGATTTGCCCACTCTCTAGCGAAGGATGAAATGGGAAAGATGGTTGAAAGCTTATAACCATTTTTTCCTCAGGGCACTCGCTATCCATAAGTTGATGTCGAAAGCATGTTTCTTTAATCCCCTCCAGAGGTGGTCCTTCTACTACATGCGTACTAATCGCTTTACATATTCTTCTAGAAATTAATGCACTTATTTATGTGTGTGGTCTGTCTCTCGCTGCCAAATTTCCTTACATTCTACTCACCCTTTCATGGTGTTGAATTTTTATGTCAGGCATTGTTTTACGTATCTTGCTGGAGAATTGCTTAGTTTGGGAATTTAGAGACGTTTTTCACATTCCAATATTTGTCCTCATAATTTTACAATAAGACTATTGTCTGACAAATTAAAAAAAAGTGACGAAACACGTGCGCATGAACACACACAGCTGTACTTACATATATATTGATTTTACGAGATTTATAGTGTGTGGGCTGGGAACTGTTAAAAACTTTCTTTTACAGATAATACGGAGCTTGGGTGCTAGACATTAGGTGGGAGGAATGAAAGCTCCATTTAAACAGGATTTGTTTTTATGTTACTGTGAACTGAAGGCAATAACACCTCCATCCAAGTACTGGAGAAGGAGCGAAAGATAAAGAAAAACAATGTGCAAAACTAATGTTTCCCAACCCACGCTCTGTTTTTTTTTGTTTATCACCAAATATACTTCAAATTTGGCAATTTACCTAGAATGAAACGAAGGAGAACCAGTGAAGACTTTAAAAATATACTTAGTAAATATGTATTTTCTGAATCGAAACTTTATTTAATTTAGTTCTAATTTTAGGTCTGCTCAATAAATAATTTAACACTTTGCTCAATGTTAAAATGAAAACAAGCAGATATAGCAGAAGTTAAAATACTTTAGAACCTTGATTCTTTCTGGTCCGTTAGTCTTTAGTCTTTTGAAGAATAAATATTGCCTATGCTTAGCAGAAGAACTTTAGACGGTATTATTATAATCAACTGGTTCATTCTTATGTATAAACAGAATATTTTGTAAAATGTTAAATTTGACGTATAAGATTTCATTTGAGTATCAGGCACCATGTAAAAATACCCGAGAGATAAAATGAAAAATCTTTCCACCCAGCAAGTAATTCAATATAGCTAAACTGTGTATTTCTTTTTGTATTTTATTAAATTTTTCCTTCTAAAAATGTATTCAAGTTTTCTTAAATTATAAGCATGGAAAAGATTTGCAATCACTCTTCATTTCGTCTGGGATTTAAAAGTGATTTGAAATTATGGAGACACTAATAAACGTCACGCTATGTAGAAATGTACTTATTAGCACACATTAAATACAGATGATTTTCCTAATTTTCCTTTCTTTCTTGCATTCACTTTTCTTTCTTTTTGGAATGCATTTTAGTTTAAAAAAATAAGATATTTCTCCCGCCTTCTTAACATGCCTTTGCGGTGTAGTGGTCAGCACGCTCGGCGCGTATTCGAGAAGTCCTTGGTTTGAGGGCCGGAAAGGCTGTTGCTCATTTTTCATCTCTCCTGCTTCTAAATAAACTAATGTCTCTACAGTGGCGCCCGAACTAAAAGGGTTGTGGATGACTATTCTTCGACAGAACCATTCTTTGATTCAGGATTTCGCGATCCCCTAATCGCCAGTCGCCCTTTAAAAGAGAAAGTATATAAGGTATTTTTTCCTTTTTAGCATACCTTTGTGGTGTAGGGGTCAGCTACCTCGGCCAGTATTCGAGAGATCCGTGATTGGAGTCACGGTGAGGGCATTGCTCATTTTTATCTCTTCTTCTTCTAAATGACCTGATGTCTCTACAAAAGAATTGTATGAATTTCTAAGTGCATTACATTTAAATGCATGTAAGTTAAAAATATGTTAACGCAAGAAACTCTGAGCAGATAAATTGATTAGAAACATTTATTGAACATGACCAATAAGAAGAATGCAAAAGGAAGAATACAACAGAATGAAAATCAAGTATTATGGTTAGCGAAATAGAAAGAATTACAAATAGAACTGTTTATGAAAATATACTACATAAATGAGACTATAACTGAAAAATGTGTGATTTCAATATCCACGATTACCGAGACTGGAACTAATGTTACATAATTTAATTATTATTAATGGTTAATTAACCTGCTATTTATATTACTTATTATATAGTATGCTAAACATGTAAGTTTATAATCATTATTATTAGCAGATTGCTGACAATTGTTTTAGTTTAACCTGTTCCGACGCAAAACCATATGACCTCGTATTTAACGATAATTTAGAGTTTCTAGTATTTTAACTACATAGACATTTCTCAGGGTAACCACTTCCACGAAATTCTAAAATCACGTGGAATTAAATATGAGCGTCTTAAGGAGGTTTCATAAGTATACATGTAAGATAAAAATAGGCAAAACAAAATACTAACTTTAATTTAAAAAGCCTCTAGAGTCATTAGTTTTTTTTTTTTTTCTAAAGCAGGAGACTAAAACATGTGCAGTGCCCTTGCCGAGCCTGGAAACTTGGACCTTCCGAATGCGCGTAAAGTGAGACAATGTCGACTCATCAGGGGGAAATCGTTTTATTAATTTATGGAAGAATTATTAATATAAAAAATTTAAAAAATTTCTCGGCTTACGTATGCATGACAAGAACGAAACACGATGTATGAACAACGGAGGGGATGGTGAGATAAGCTTATTCCCCCAAATGAGTCGGCCTTGTCTCACTGACTTTTCAATTCTTCGTTTTTGTAAAATCAGCCATTATTTTTACTCTTTAATGCTTTTAAATATTGGCTTTTCAAAATCTAGCTCTTGCTGTCTAAATATTGTTTGACAGACAGAAAATTTCCTTTACCTAATTTACTTCTTCCCGTCTTTTAAGGTTAATTATTTTAATTTTTATAATTATCAAAAATTAAAAATTTTATTAAATTTATTCGATATTGATATTTATTGGAGTTTTTGCATACATGGATTGCGTATCAGGTTTTAACGTTTATGTTGAAACTACGTAAA
The DNA here is from genome assembly GCA_000611955.2 of Stegodyphus mimosarum. Classification (NCBI taxonomy): domain Eukaryota; kingdom Metazoa; phylum Arthropoda; class Arachnida; order Araneae; family Eresidae; genus Stegodyphus; species Stegodyphus mimosarum. The sequence continues at coordinate 124,444 of KK115733.1, forward strand.
GTGTGCATTATCCGAGTTCGGAAAACAAAGCATTTATTTTCCATATTTTTAAAGAAAAAAACGTTCTGAAATAACATGTTTCATCAGCACAATCAACCGATGCTCTCACTTAGAGTTATTTTGTTTTACGGAACTAACATCCTGAGGAAGCATGAATATTATATGCTCCCAACTGCAAATGGGACATTTTATATTGGCTTTACATTGGTTTTTTAAATGACCAAATCTTAAACAGGAAAAACAAACACCTTTCGTCTGTACAATTTGTCTCATTTCATTTAAGCTGATAGTTTCAGCTTTAAAACACTTAGCACTCGTATGAGGCTTACCACAGAATATACAAACATTTTGCTTACGTTTACTGGTTTCATTTGTACTTACCAACGCGGCAGCTGTTGCTAAATCTGAATTACCTGAGATAACATTTTTATTAACACGTTTAACATAATGAGTAAATCCTGATTGAGCTAATTGAATCATTTCTTCCTATTCTGCTTCATGCCTTAAAAAACACATTAGTTTTTCTAAAAGTTCTTTCAGAACTTTCTTTCTGTCCTTGTTCGGAAGTTCGACTACTCTCCGAGGCACGTAGAATATTATCAGAAAGGTATTGCTCTACTAAAAGTCCCAAAAAATCAGCAAACATTTCCTTGGTGCTTCCTAAGCTTTCCAGCGCTCGTAATATACTTTCTATACTATCGTAAAGTTAGCCTAAGTCCGACGCCGTTCTGCCTGTTGCAGCATTCTTCGTAACAAGTAAATCTCGCACTTAAATCTGCACTAGAAGGTCTTCTCAACCAAATCTTTCCTTTAGCTGCTCGATAGCTTTGGAGTAATTCGCGGCGGTAACGGGAAAACTGTTCAAAAGTTCAGTTGCCTTGGAGCTAGGTACTGCACTCTACATTAAGTACAAAAATTTATCTTCCGGAACAATATCCGCATCTTCATGAATTTTGGAGAATTGGCTCCAAAAGCCTAACAATTCTCTTGCATCTCCAAAGAATTTTTTCGGTTCAAGTTTAGGAAGTTTGAACTTCATGTTTTTATTTTCTTCAGCATCCGAAATCGAAACTGAAGCAATATTTGCAGTACCATTCATCAAATTCAACTGTCGAATTTTATTTTGAAGTTTCACCTTTAAAGGAATCTCTGTATATTTCAGCCGTATTAAATTCATTCTCAAAGTCAGCTTCCTTGGTTTGATCTAAGACACTGCTTTGAGTACTGTCCAAGCGTTCTAATTTGCCAATCGGTTGCTCAACAACACTTGCAATCTCTCAGGATCGGTACAAGTAGGCAATTTTTCTTCTACAATCTTCGTAGTTAACGTAGACGAAGTACTTTCAATTTTACGTTTCACTCTTAACAATTCCACTTTAACAAAACGCCTAAATCAAAACTACTCGAAATCACACAAATGTCCTGTCAAAGGGGCGTCAGTATTTTATAATGAAACTAAATAACGTTCGCAGAATCAGAGTTCAGAAAACAAAACATTTATTTTACATATTTTTAAAGAAAGAACGTTCTGAAACAGCATGTCTGATCAGCACAATTAACCGATGCTCTCACCACTTCAAAGCATTACGCCATCTAACTTGGCACACATCCCGAAAAAGAAATCGAAGAATTACAAAAGCGTTTTTGCCACACAGGAAAAGAAATAGAGTTACAAACTTCACATAATAATAAAACAAAAATACACTTTTGAAAAATACATAATAATAATAAAATTCTTATTTCAAAATAAATAATATTATCTTGATTATGCAACAGTTTGACTTGAAATTGAAATTAAAAAATTTTTGCTAAATATGCAGACTTTTATAGTAGTTATTTTTTAATTCATTATATTGTTTGTCGACTGCATCCGTATTTATGGAAATGATATTTAAGAACATATGTCAAATTGTTAATTGCATTAAATCACGAATTTTTATTGTTTTTATGGAAATTAATTTACCATATTTATATTTAATATTCAAATAACATTAATTTAATATTAAATAGCATTTTATTATTCTCGAATTAATTTCTGTTACTATTGCAAGTAATTAAGTACTTTTCTGTAAATTTTAGTATTTGGCTATTACTGAATAATATTAAATTGTACTTTTTGCATGTGTGTGTAATGCCTGAGTGAGTTAGGAGAACCCATATTTTGGTCTATGAGTTTAACCAATAAATTCAAAGTGAACTTGCACTGTCTATTAGGAACCTCATTCAGGAGATATTTATACTACCAGGTGAAAAATGATAGTAGAAATTTGAGTAAAAGAAAATGACAAAGAAGCAATATTTCAAACACCACGTTTAGAGAAATAAAACCAAAACGCTATTGTAAATATCACTAATAAAGATTTTAATTCTGTTGGAATAGAAAATGTTTCTATTTTCATCGATTCATATAAGTACATTCTCCGCAAATTTAGCTTCTTAGAATACATAAAATGATTTTATCCGTTGCCTGATCCTGAAATAAATTGGGGTGAAATCAAGTTACTTCAAGATAAGAATGTTAAGTTCTCATATAAATTGTTCTTTACTGCATAAAAGAAAAATTCTGTTTATTTTATTTCTGGTTGAACTAAATGTAATTTACGTTCCGTAACATATATTGGATTAATAGACCATATGATATTACCTTTGAATACATTATAAGACGTTTGTAGCAATTTTTCATGTGGCATTGGACTTTCTTTTAAGCGTTAACAAAACTAAAGAAATTCCAGAGAACACATTCTAAGATTAGCCATCAAATATTGAGAAGAAAGCATCATGCACCGGATATTTTTAAGACGAGTTTGTTTTCCAATCTATTTTATTCAAGATGTAATACAACTTTGTCCTATATTCGGTGCTACTAGAGAAATAAGAGAGCAAATGAAGGAATAAAAAAATAGTACGGAATAGAAGAACTATGCAACGAAGCAACCAAATGGAATAATAGCACTAGAAAGAAAATGAGAAGACAAATTCCCTGGAAAGGACTTTCCCATCTAGAAGGGAAATTTTAGCAAGAGAAAGAGAATACCTCTTGAATGAGAAGATGGTAAACTGATCATGATTTCCGAATCAATTTGCTTGAAATCCTTTGGAGCATGCTTTCTTTTCAGTCCTTGTCTAGAAAATAAGGATTATCCATGATGCCCTGATAAGGCGTTCTGACATCATTTAGATTTCCTTTCTCTTTCCGTGTGCGTGCAGAATCTCGGCTTATTTCACGGACAGGTAGACAGCCTGTTTTCCAGTACACGTTTTTGGAACGCCTTACGAAAATAACAGAATGGAAGTTTCTGTTACCTTGTTGTTTGTATTCAAAATACTTAATCTGTTAAGTCATTACATGAAAGGCATAGCTTTGTATAATTATTTTAATCCTCGAAGCAGGTATTAGTAATTTGAATGAGAAAAATCTCTTTAAGGTTAGAGCTTAGTATCATTTGATATTATTTCGCTTGGATTTATATTTCATTTTAAAGAAATGTGTATTATTTGTTTTAAGATAACGATATGCACTTATTTGTCTGTAAGGTCTGTTAAGTTTAATTACAGTACAACAATGCGCAGTATTTTTAATATTCTCTATAAATTATTATGTAAGTTAATTAAACAATTCTAGGAATTCGGGTGCAATTTTTTATTTCATGAATTTTCATTGATTACAAAGCAGTTTTACAACATTATCCCCAATAAAATGAACACACTTACCTCAACAAAATCTTATTTTTATAAGCCGTTCTCAAAGATCTACCTAGATCTCTCCTTTCTCATTCCTTATGGCATGACTAAAGTCTCAAACAGAACATCCCGCAAAACTTTTTTTTCTTTCTAAATGTGGGAAAAAATTCTCCTCACAGACGTTGAACAATTTCTGAAGAATTATGCACATGACGGGCTGTTGAAATTTGTGGAACTAGTCCTACGGCTTGGAATGAACAAAGCATTTAAATCAGAAAGCTTTTAATGCGGTCGTTCTTGTCTATTATAGAAGCTCTTTAAGAAGGCTATAAGTAGGAACAATACTTGGTGATTTATTATGGCACTGTAGTGTTCCCTTGCCAGCCAACCGGGATAATGGTTAACAATGATGACTGCCGTACCGAAGAGCCAGAGTTCGAATCCCGGAGAAAGCATACATGTTTGTAAATGCATAGTGTCTGTGAGGCATGGGGTCACTTAATATAGGGAGAGCCGAAAGTCCTCTTGAGGGTTGCAGGTAGGGGAAGAGGGGTTGGAAGACCCTCAGACCTGTCAGCCTGTGGAGCTCGCCATCAAAAACTGCGGGCGGAACTGAGCAAAGTCTTAGTGTCGCCTGTATGGACAATGTGCCAAGGTTCTGGACAATGACAGGTGCAATGTTGCACTCCTGCCACGATGAATTTCGTGTCCTTGTTCTGCTGTTACTGACAGACAGTTGAGATAATTCACAACAACAGCAGTTCTTCTCCTTACTTTTGCCTATAACTATGCATAAAATATTTGATACCTGTGCCGAAACAAAAGTATTGAGAGTTTATTAGTGGCTGCCTATTTAGAAATTTTGTCTGCTTCTTTTTTTCTCATGAGGACTTTGTAGGCTGAGACCCTGAGCTATAAGAGCTTTTCTGCATTTCAATTAGAAATTGTTCCCATATGTTCTTAATCACAGGATTTAAGATGGTTGCCTTTGCTAATTATGTCGATCCTAAAACATAACGTAACTTCAGAGCTTTAACTGATAGTTTGTTTAATGCAGTACTTTCAGCTTAGCCTGAAACACAATTATATGTTTGTAACTTTTATGCTCAGGAAATATTAAATAATGTTTTTGGAAAACGCAGTATATCCGCTACTAAAAACATTTCGTATCTCGCAAAACTGACCATATTGGTACAAAATATAAATTCTAAGCAGAAGCAATGTGCTAAACAACTGTGGCTTATATTTGAAATATCGGAAATTTACGCAAAAGAAATTCATTTTTACACTGAAAATTTTTATGGATTTAAGAAGTTGCATAATTTATAATATATTTTAAAGAAAACAAGTCGATCAACTTCGACAGATTTATAAATTCATATAGCAACAACTTCTCTGAAGATCAGCATATGTAAAAACAAGTATGAAGATTAGATTCAAGTTTATTAGCCTACTGATTAGAAAACAGAATACAGGTAGTTCAACCTGCGTTCGAATCTACGCAAATAGGCTGACTGCATGGGTACTTTTCGGAATTTTTTTTTATTCTAACGCGAATAAGGTTCAGTTTCTCTACCAAAGTTCCCCGAAAAGGCATCTCTATTTCTTCAATATGTTCAAACTTTACGAGAATCATTTAAAAATAGGTTTCGTAAGACCCGAAATGGAATTTTGCTTAGAGCAGTTCGAACTTTGTGTCCATTAGAGGTAACACAAAATGATGTACCCGTGAAGCAGCAGAATAAAAAACAAGATTCGTTGTCTGAACTTAAACTCAACATAGATGATAAATCTGTGAGAACTGGAATACGATCTGGTAGAACTGTAACTCCGCCAGACAGACTGACATATTAAGACTCTCTAGCTTTGTTTTACTTTGTTGTGAGAGTTCACTTTTTTTCCTCTTTTTTTTTCTTAGGTGGAAAGATGTTAAAAATTTACATAATCACCTGTGGCAACGACAACCGCCGTCAATAAAAGGAGGTGCTTTCCTTGATAGCGGCGCTGTTTATTTTCAGTTCGAGTCAGAGTAGACCTGCCCGGGGGAGAAGCAAGTGGATGATGGTTCTCGTTCCCGTTTTGTTCCGGTTCCTGTCTTGTTCCGGTTCCCGTCTTGTTCCGGTTCCCGTCTTGTTCTAGTTCCAGTCCGGCCGTTTAAGTACAAGACACGTGGGATCTGAAGTTTGAATCCAGCGCAACTTAAATGGAGATATATGCCGAAGAGGGCCAGATGGATTTTGTCCTTATAAGAAAGTGATCTTCACCGTGCCGGAATAGCTGACAGTTTAAAGCATTGCCTGGGAATTTGAATGTTTCCACCTAAGATGTTAAGTTTCGTTTATGATGTTAAATTTTTCATCAATTTTGAAGTTCTAGTTGAATAAACCTTTAAGTTTTGGACAAGGTTTTGTGTTCTTCAGAAATTTTAGGTTCGAAGTCAGGTATATCACATAGAATTTAACGGGAAAAACAACAGGCACTGTTTCTTTAAAACATTTTCTAGTTATAGAACATACCACATTACCTAATATTAAGTAAATAATAAACCTCCGAATTTTAGTTTAAATTAAGTACTGATACAATTAAATATTACATATTACATATATTTCTTTAAATTCTGTACATATTTATATATATAATACAATCCTCTTTTTCTATAACTCTACATACTTGTTTTCTCAGATGTTACTTTTACATACATCAGGCAGACTTAGAAAACTTTTCAGAAATTTCAATATTTTTTGAAGCAGTACTAAAGTTATAAATGAAATATCCAAAACTCCCATACCCTCTTTGCATAATACCTTTTTTCTGTATGTACACACACACACACACACATATATATAACTTTTGAATGCCCTTGTTTGATATACTATGCAGACCTTGAGTAAGTTCTCAGAAATATCATTACTACTGCAACTATAGGTAATGTCAGCCAGTTATACTTCTAATATTTAATGTAATCTGAAATTAATTGCAGAATTAATATTGGACTTTGCACCCACTCTTCCTTTCTATACTTCTCTACATATTTTTCCTCGTGTCATTTGCTTGAGATATTCTATTATCTGCGTATTAAAAAGCTTTTCAGAAGCATCAGTACTAGCTGTAAACAATAAAAAAATTAGCTAAATAATTAAACCAAGTATCATTTTAACATATAAAGCATTCTGAAATTAGTAACAGAAATTTTGCTGGAATAAGAAAAAAAAAATCCTCAGTACTTTCTGATTATTCTCACAATTCCAACTTACAGTACACAGTAAGCTTTTGGCATTTACGAGTACGCATGCAATAATACATAATAAACATGCATAAATAGGTAGAACATAGAAACTTAAATACAACTAATGCTTGTTTCGCCAAGCACTATCCAGCAATTGCAAATATATAAACATTCATTATATAAAATGTTTTGTCGCCCCATATAATGCTTCATGGACAGAATGTTTTTGTCTGTGAGCTATTAATATAGCAAAATAGATTTCCTTTTCCAATTTTCAATGTCATGAATAGTTTGCAATTTTTGTGGGAATGCAGATAATCAGAATGTACCAATGTTGACAAAATAAAAATAAAGTTTTTCCCCAAATTTTAGAACTCAGATTTGCAATTTTCAAACATCATATTAGCATTCATAATAAAAAAAAATATACTAAAATGTTAAATGTTACATGAACTAACAATGAGCAACAAGAATCAGCATATCATGAGCAAATTTGCAAGTCAATAGTTTTGAACGTTTCACGCTTGCAAATGATGCAAACTATAGTCTAGGAAATTTACTTGTTACTTGCTGATTCCTTTTACTTATTTTTATTTAACATTCGAAAAAAGTACTTTTATATACTAATATACTATCATAATGTTATAATATATATATATATATATATACGTGCATTAAGATTTTGTGTATGTATATATAGTGGCTCCCAAAAGTGTAAGAACTTGTAGAAAAGCGGTGTAGCCCGGAATTGAATTGGAATATAAAGCCCAATATTTTTTCACGTCATCTCCATGGAATTTTGAATAAAACCTAACTTTTCTTTTTTCAATACTGACCTACTTTCCCTTTCTAAAATTAAAAGTGTAAAGATTCATAGAAGCTGTCATTAGTGCTGCAGAGTATCCTACAATATACTAACTAACAGAAGTTCTACAATATTTACTAACACGTGAAGATTTCTTTCAAGTGTAGGAAGACTTTTGCGGGATAACTTATCTGCTAATTTTTTATTATTGATTTTTATAAGAAAAGTTTTGCTATGTTCATAAAATAACTAATGTATTTTTGCTAAGAAAAATTTATAAATAGTCTTAAAACATTCTCATTCACAAATATTAATTTTCATTAATAAATAAAGCAATATTTCATTGAAACTCAGAAGTGTACGAACACTTTGTGAGCCACTGTATATATAGTGGATAGCTGTTAAAGTTGTGGCTGCCTCAGAAATACATGATTTGTGTAGAAAAAGCAGTTATTATGCTAGATGAATCCCATTAAAAATACAAAATTTCCAACTGTACTCTCAGTAAACAAACATTATATTCATAACTTTGAAATAAAAAAAATATAGTACATAAAATCATATTTATTTTCAGAAGTAAACTATAAGTTTTACTGACGATTTCTTAAAAAAATATTCAAACACAAACAACACCTTGAAATCTGACTTGAATTCACTTCATAATGCAGGATTAACATTATTGAAATATTAATAATTTGATTCTGACTGTAAAACTTAAAAGTATTTAATTAGGTATTCTGAATTTTATGCTTTTTGGCTAATACATATAAAAATTATAATACATATAAATGAAACACATATAAAATTATTAGTTTAGGTTTTTAATTTTTTTTTCCTTTTTTCACACTTTTGTAAATCTTTATTAGTTTCCTTGATTTTGTAATATAAAAGAAGTTGCACATATGAGTTGACAATATATTCCCACAACTGAAAGGCACAAAGATGGCATTTAAGCCAATCAGGATCAATAGTCTTCAGCTCGGATATAATTTCGGATTTCACATTTCTATGATTATATAGTTTCTCAAACACAGCTTTGAACCTTTTATCCATCTCACACACAATAAACTGATGTGAGGGGTAACACAATTAATCTTTCATAAAATCATATTCTTTGAAATGCAAAAAATAGGTGTGCGTGTCTAAAGTTTTATTTAAAACGAGAACACTTTTGCACAACAGGCACAAAGGAAACTGTTTTAATGCCCGCTTGGCTGTATACCCAGCAACATAGGCTGAAGAAGTTTGCTCAAATACATCATGTACTGCACCTGCAATAGGAATATCTAGAGCATTACCTGCAGTCTCAGTTAATGGAAGCAACGGATCATCAAAATCAATTTTCAGTTAATTTTCTTCATCACCAAACACTGGCTCAGAAATCTTGTTAACTGTAACCACCTCAGCAAGTATCAAAACTCTATCATGATCGGGTTCACAGTCTGATAACCTACTTATGCTAATTACATTCTGTTGCATTGGAAATCTCATTCTCTGTTAAAAATCATATGCAGTAGGATGGTCATTATTCCCACCTCTGCGTTTGCCAACAGAGGAAACATTTTCCAAGGCGTCCTGGGTGAAGTGACACATCAAAATAAAAGGAACATTCTCTAAGAGAATAAGAATTAAATGTTGGAATGCAGAAAGAGTCAATCTCTATCCAAACAAACTGGGAAAGGATATTTTCTTTTTTGTTTGGAACTCAAGTGACTTAATTAAATCCAGCATTTGTATTTAAGTCTCCAAATGAATATAATTCTTACTTACAGCTGAAAGGAGAGGGTTATTATGAATAAATTTTCTGCTGTACAAACTGTCAAATAACTTATTGACGTTTGAAAAGAAACCAGCTGTGTGACTAGCCGATGCTGGCAGACGACTCACTGCACTCAGGAAGCACGACCCAGCAGCCGCAGAATGGCTGAGGATTTGTGTAGCCAGTTTCCCATTCATAGTACTAAGGGCGTCTACATCAACAGGGCGGTCAGATAATATTGGAGCAATTCGGTGAGGCATTTGATGATCAAATTCCCACAAGGATTTTATGTGCTCCCAACTAGCAACCTTATCATTCAAAACTTTACATCATATTTAATAAAATTGTTTCTCAAGCATTTCAACATGTGGGGCACATCAAAAATTGCGAAGACCTTTCTATCTTAGTACATAATGTATAGTCTTTCTTCTGTGGCTCTCATAGCTTTGGTGTAGCACATCCTACTATTAGCTCCACCATGGCATACAATAGCAAGGTGTGAGAAGCAAAAAAAAAAAAAAAACTGAAGGCATAAGTTTTTGTCCTTCAGCGACCATCGTCGTCTATATTTTGATATTGATGCTGCTTTCAATTGCCCTTTAATGAAACTGTAAATTACAGGACTGACCATTGGTTGAATCACCTTAAGTATATCTTATAGCAATCTTGCCACGACATTTCTTTTCAAGTACGATACTTAGCTTGCTAGCCTCTTTATCTTTAAACTCTTTGGAGTGTAAACCTTGGAGTGTGTGTCTGGTGTTTTAAATGCTTCCTTCTTTTGGTCTTCACTATTTATAGATGGCAGTTCTTGAGTTCCAGTCACATCTGTTTTTTTCTATTCGAGTCAGTGACACCGTTTCAGTATCCACTATTGCCATGGTCTTTTGAATTTTATCATCTAATAAGAATAAATATAAAAAAATACTTTTTTTAAATATTAAATGCTACATAATCCTTTACAGTTCAAATTTGCAATTTAATAAGTTAACAATTTTGCAGTGTTGAGTATTTCTGGAAGACTTTTCTGTTAATTCTGAAATTACTAATCATTACTGACACAGCTTTTATTTATTTATGAGCTGTTTTTTACTTTATGAATAGTTCTACGCCTTGTTTTTTTATTGGGTTACTGCAGTGAAATATTAGTTTATAGATTTTTCAGTACAATATAGTAGAACCAGTGCCGATTCTAAATGTTGGCCGCTCACGTGCAATTAAAATTGGCTGCCCTTTTTTAGAAATATGTTTGATAATCATTTTGTTGCCCTTAAATTTGGCCACCCACATGCTGTGCACTATCTTGCCCCAGAAAAGATCGGTCCTGGATATAAGGCTACAGTTACACCGGAAAACCAGGACTCTATTACCTGGCGTTCTCAAAGTATCGCCCTACATAGAATGTCATCCTGGGTCCCAGAGCCACTCCTCGGGACCGCGATTCAATCGGTGAAGCCGACGAGCCCCACTGAGTAGAAGAAAACAATGTCGGGCTGCAACGTCGTGCGGCATGTAAAAATATCAGCCAATGTTGTGCAACTACAAAAAAATACCAACTTTATTCTTACTGACAAAAGATTCTTTAAGTTACACGCCTTCTCATTTTTTATCACAAAACGATACGATATTTCTGCATCTAGCCATGGGTTTAGACGTTTTCAATAAGCATGTGGAGTACTAGAGGGCCACAAAAATTAGTTCAGCAAGAAAAAAATGCCAAAACTTCAGAAGCAGCAATGATCTTTAATAATTTTCATTTTTTTTAGGTTATGAACTTATACACAAGGTACTGTAGTAAATTTTAAGTAAGTAATCACCTGTGATCCAAGAATGGATTACTCCACTTAGCATTGATATTTATGGGAAACATTGTTTTACTTTTATGTAGTATTTACTTTACAAACAAAAAAATGCTTACAAACTTTTTGAATGATAAATGGCCATTAGGAAAAATTAAATTTGTAAACTGAAGTTTCATTGTTAGGATTTAGGAAAAGCACTTTTCTTTACCTCAATGAACCTTAATATAAAAAATAAATGGTTTGCATCCAGCACTACTGATGCATCACTAAACCATACAAAAACAACTGATTTAGTGAATACGAAATGCACAGTTAGAAATTAAAATTATAAAACAAGATAAAAACATGCATTATTACAAGGAATAAAATTTAATTCTTCATAAATGTATAGAGAATCCTGGTTACCTGTTTGCCCTAACTTCTTTGGTACAGCACAAGAATACAGGTAACAGAATTTGGTTGTACGGAAGTCATTTTCAGTGAAGTGTATAGAACACACTTTTCCTTTTCTGTTATATGCAGTTTTGTTGAGCAGATCTTTATTGCAGGCAGCAGCCCACTGTTTTTACTTGAAAAAACAGAAAACTTTATTTTCTTTGATTTAATGAATTTATTGCTAGTGGAGATGTAGCATAAGAAATAATTCTAAAGAAAACGTTGCTACACATTAGAATGCTAATTGATTAATGTTTATTATTTACAATATTTTTTATTAAATAGTAAAAATACCATCTGATTTAAACGGTAGAAAAATTAAAATTAAAGCATATTTATGAAGTAGTTACTGCAAAATAAATGACTACCTGAATTTATCGACAACCTATATTTACTATACAAAGATATGATAATAATCAAATATTTATAAATTTAATATGTATATAAATAGAAGTTACAAACTCTTACCTAACAGAATCCTTAGGGAATCCGAAGAATCTTCTCTCTGGATTTTTCCAAGATGTTGTACCACAACAAAAACATCGATACCATGTTTTAGTAGCTCCTTTCCATTTCCTAAGCAAAAGATATACAATAAATTAGTTGATTACTCAACATCTCGAATCAAAACATAATATGCTATGAATTTCCATTTTTATAGAAATTGATAAAATTAAAAAAAATATCAGACAAAATATGAAAATTGCTGCAAATGTATTATAAGTGCCAATATATACGGCTACATTTAAAATAATATTTAAAGATTTTCACAACACTAATCATAAATTATTCTTGAAACATAAGAAAGGTTTTTAATTTACATTTAAGGCCTTTAATATTCTACATTTGATGAATTAAAATTATTATTTCACAGATTCTAACATTTAGAAATTTGAAAAGGATTGGCAATAAAAATGTTATTACTGGAAACTCGGGTATGAAAATATCTTTATAGAAGTTACATAATTCGTATATTTAGATAAAATTTCGCTTGTCATAATGGAAATAAAAATCTACCGCTTAAAAATGGTATTTATTACAATAAGAAATTTCACCAACTTTTTAAGTTTAATGATAAAAAGTTAGAAATTAAGATTACCTGTGAAATGATGAAATATTAGGTGAAGTTTCACTTTCACTGGCTGTTGAACTTCCATTATCCATATCGCAGTTTGATGTTTAATTTTATATCCGTCAATAAATAGGGGAAAAAAATGGAGTTACACACTTTAAACTCTTGATACACGTGACCGTCGAACCTGTTCGAGCTTCGACATCAGCTTCGAGCTTTGGCGCTTTTTGGCGACAGATATTCCACGCATGCGCAGCTGTTTCCCTTTTCGTTCGAAGAGAGCCACTTTTGCTCCTGCGACGTTTTCCTCTTAACAATACATATTTTTTAGAAAAACATCGGCGTCGGCATTTCGAGTACTCAGAGAGAGACGCGGAGACACACTGAGTGAAAAAAACTGAAATGTGCTTCTAGCATCCCAGAGTTAAATGGCCTACCAAAGCTGGCAACGTCGGACCATCCAGGGTGTTCGAGGAGAAAGGCTGACAAAGAGAGACTGTCGTGCACTATGTAAATCATCATATCACATCATCATAATTTTTTCATTTCTTTCTAGTTACCACAAAGTTCCTTTAGGAAATGGTTTTGTTTCGGCCGCTTCCTCGTTTCGGCATTGCTATCAACTACCTCACATTACACCCTTGTGAGCTATGGCTGGGAATAATATTGCTTACATCTTTTTGCCGAGTGCAAAAACTTAGAAAAATGTAACTTATCTGATTAATAATAGTTTGTTGCGTTTTATCATAAAAAATGTTCCTTGCCCCAGTGTCACCCGGAGCTTTTACTTTATGTTACTCAAAAACTGATTGAGTGCTTTATATTTTGCAGAAAAGTGTGTTTTAATATCATGTAATTTCGAGAAACGGGCTCCCTTTTTATCCCATTGGTTCTTTGAAACAATGTCAAGAAACCAGGTATGTTATATACTTGTTTTTCAGTCAAAATCAATGTAATCATGCCACCTAAGATTGAGTTTCCAGCTATGTAACTCCAAAATTTTATTTTATTTACTTAATAAAGGTTAAGTATTTAATTTACTTAATTTGTTTGTTTTATTTCTTAGAATACACTGGACTAAATTAATTTATACTGGGTTTAATTTGTTTCTCAGAAATCATTTGTTTTCCATTTTATGTTATACAAATTTCTATTTTATGTTATGTTACTGCATTTATTGGTTATATATTTATATACTCATAGACTCATATTTTCTTTATTAAATATATATTGTAGTATGAGAATTGTTACACAAGAATTTTCTCCACATAGTAACATTATTACATTTATTGACTATTTCTAATGGCACTAGTAACATTCATAAGTAACATTGCTGTACAACATAAAATAATTTAAGCTTTCAATTAATTACACACAAACGCTTTTCTTTGCAGTATTTCTTCGGCTCCAGTGCATGTTATCCGTCTGAATTTTCTGTCTCCTCTGTGGAATCATTGTCGCTTTCACATTCATTGTCTATTACCCTGACGTTTTCGCCTTCCTACACGTCTTATTTCATCGATATCTTCGCCACTGCTTTCTTCTTCTATATCGTCAAAAGGTCTATGCCTAAGCATAATTTCGTTCTTCTTCAACGAAAAATTGAACTCATCGTCACTTGAATTCATTTCTTCATCTCAGTTCATGTTTATTGGGCTCCATAATATAAAAAATAATATTCCTGTTGTCACGATTATCAAATTCCAGCTGACGTCGAAGACTCATACAAAATAATAAATCTAAAAAACCGCATTTAAGATTACAAATTATCAGTTGTTTTATACCTCCGAATTGTTGAGTGTACTCATGAAGCGATATTGCCCAAACCAAGCCTAAATAAACATCTCTGCCCCTCGAATCATGTTAATCAAACTAAGAGGTGACTGTGAGTCACCTGTCGCTAGTAAAGGGCTAACTTTCTTCCCTGCAAACATTGTTAAATATAATAGATCCTTTAATATCTGTGAACAATATCGTGAAACATTATATTCTGTCTGAAATAGACTTAAGCAGTTATGATCGGAGTTTCCATATAAGGAAAGAAAATTTTTACTTTAATGAACAGTACAACCAAAATTTTTTACATATTTGTTCTAATAATTAATCATTACGGTGTATGAGTTTTTAATTAGATTGCTCTGCTTCTTAGTAGATTAAATAATATGTATACATATATATAGATGATGTTCACACATTTTGTAACGTTTTTGCAAAGATTTATATATAAACAAACCTTAGAATTTTATTTTCTTATATGTTCAGTCTGATAGCCCTTTTGGTGAACTATGGCATTAAAGGGATCAGGTTCAATTTCGGTTTCAGTACTCATGTTTTCAAAATATAGAGCCTAAAAATATAGAGGTTTACAAGTACGGTTTGGAGCCTTATCCTGATGGAACTTAACTCAGTGAAGATTGTTTGAATAAACAGGTGGAATTTCGTCTTTAAAAATATGTGTTAAAATATATTTCTGATTAGTAATCCGAATTATTTTTTTTGTACTTTCCTTATTATAAGTTTTTCCTTATAGAAGAATCCAGTAATAACCATAAAACCTTTAGAAAACTTTTTCTTGTTTTCTCTTAACCAATATATTAAGTTTTTTCTTCTCTTTTTCGCTAGTAAATCGTTTTTGTTTTTCTATTGCAGGCAGATAGGTATATACAAGCCTCATCTCATTTCCATTTTTTACCTGCCAAATAATTTTCATACAACAGACTGTACATAATCGTACGCTGAGAAACATGTTTTGGCATTTGGCAATGAACATCGTGTTTTTTTTTTTTGATTAACTTTATATCAGATTTTATATCTGTTCACTGTTTCTACAGAGATATTTGAAGATTTTGCAGTAGCTCTTTGGAGGCTGGATTTTTTTTAAAGCGACTTTAGATTTAATAAGAGCAGTACTAGCTTCGTTGGGTATGCATTTTTTGCCTTTTTTTCCAGTCAGATGTAAACTTTGACGTTTCTTTCCTTTCATATTATTTATGTGTATGTTTCATTTATTTTATGTATGTAAATACTAAAAGCATGCTTTTCACATCTTTTCTAATTTTTGAATAAAGGTTTTTCTCTTCGGGCATCGCAAAAATATAGCTTTCGATCCATTGTTTATTTTTCACCCACATTTTAATGAAAAGAATATTTTAATGCTGGAGACGATAATTAAACCTTATTCCAATTGGATGCCAGTCACGTTTGTATTTAAATATTAATATTTAAATTCATGGAGAAAATCTAAACGTTACAAAAATGTGTAAACACCCTCTGTATATATATATCAAAGAACAAAATCAATTTATTGAAATTTATACTGTTTCAGAAAATTAAAACACAAAAGTTAAAAAATTAATATGCTTTAAAATTTAAAATTTCGGAAATTACTGTCTTAGACTCTTTTAAGATACATTAAAAAAACTTTCTGTTAAACTTAAAATATTCCTGTTTAACTCCCGAATTTCCAAATATTAAATAAGATTTTATGACAGTTCTTTGTACAACTCAAAAGTTCTCTTAAATGTATGAATATCTGATAATCTATGGATAAAAAGTTATACTTGTACAAAAAATAGTATAGAAAATTTTTATAAATCAATCAAAAGATGAAAATGAAAGAGAAATTTAAAATAAGTAAGAACACCAAATTACTCTGCATTTAGCAATGCATTTACCGTGCATTCAGGCGTATAACGTGAAAATTTAATACAAAAAAGGAATTTAAAATTAATGGATGCGCATTGCACACCTAATATATTTATTATTATTTAATATATATATTCATTTATAGATTTAAAAATAAGAAAAAGATGAGTATAAAAAAATTTGATTTCTACAGGTACCTAAATGTTATTACTATCGATTCTGGCGATGTTTTTCTATCCAGTTCCCAACACTTTCTTCGAAGATAAGCAAGCCATTTCGCTATTTCCCATTCATTCTTTGTCATATTAATTAACATGATCATTCTTCGTTTTCGCTCGTATAGAACTTTCCTCAGTACCAAACATCCTTCCTGCAGCACGATTTCCATTTTCTTTCGCAAAGTGACAGACTTTGCATTTGAAACCAGCACTATGTTTCATTTGGCACGAGCCATATTTTCTACTAAAAGTAACTCTAGATCAGCTAAAGCATACGCAGTTTACTAAAGCTTCCATGTTTACATCAAAATCACGGCTTCAAATGATTGCAAAAATAGAGAACATCTGGCTCCTAATTCCGTGATTTCATTTCCATTGGAATGGGCATTCGTATCCCAAATTAAGTCCTCCTTTTTTCAAAACTCTAGAATAAACTGCTTGTGAACATCTGCATTGAATTCACCCCACCCCCTTTGCAGAATCATTTACTCCTTCAAGCTTTTCACCCGAACACGTTACTGTTCCCCTTATTGCTTGTCAATTCAGTGTACCTTTGTTCGAAAGCTTGCAAAAATTTTTTGAATGAACAACTTCAAAAGGTAACAGCATCGCGTATGTATCATTCAGGTTTCTGTGTAACGAAAGAACGAATAAAGAAAAAAGTAGTTTTAAATTACATGTGCGTCTTATACATCGGTACACGTTACACGTTGGAATATACGATAAATATTTTAATGCAAAAGGATAAAATATACTAATTACACGCAGTGCATAAGGAACAGTAGCGTGTAAATTAGTCAGAGGAAAATGAAACAGAATTAAATTAAATAGTGATATAATTAATTACATTCGTAAAAGCGCAGCGTAACAATTGAAATATTCTTCCGATGAGAGTAATTTCAGATGAAAATATATTTTCACGCCTTTTACTTCCAAATACCCAAACCAGTCGAAATGAGACACAAACTATTCTGTTTGCTTTGACAAATTTGTATTTGACATATGAAGACTATTATTGAAATTAATCATTCAAAATAGCAGAAAGATAAGAACATATAAATGCTTTTAATAGTTGTTTGCATACTGAAATATTTACAACCTCGTTTCAATATTTTCTAAAATTCTGGAGCAACAAAACAGGGCACTTATATTTCTGTAAAATCCAAGATTTTCGTTCAAATTATATTCCTTTCAACTTGATTTAAAAGAAAACTTCTGAAATTTTTTATTCATTCTGATAAGGATTTTACAAAGGATAACAATAAGAATAAAGATAAATGCATAAGAATTAGAACTGCGAGAGAAAATATCAATTTATGTTAAATATGGTTCCTAAATTAAAATCTCGTAATTTGCGTACATAATTAAAAGCGAACTAGTGTAAGGGTTAATTTGATCTGCTTGAGATGAACTGATAAAATAAAATAACGATAATAGTATCAAAGTAAATAAAACTTATTTGTATGCTGGCAGTTATATATTGACATTTTTACAATTTACTAGCACACATTTTCGAAATATATCATCGTCTTTTTATACCGTTTCATGTGAACTAAAGCTTTTGATGTTAACATCAGTATCGGATAAAAAATGTTGACCTTCCGACAGTCAGTTTTGGCTGTAATAGAATGTGACATAATTAAGAATTTCAGGTTCAGTTTTTCTGTCATTTACTAAACGCAATACAACCTTGCATTGGTATGGTGGCTAATATTTTTTCATCTTTCAGGCCTATACAGTGCATGTCCATGCTTTTTTTTTCACACAAATAGCATTTCGCCCAAAACGTTCTCCTAACCCCCTGTTCATGCACTTAGAGATCAATTACTTTGAATTTATCTTGTAATAAATTTTAAAACATTGTAAGGTCTGATGTCTACGTTTAGTTTGAAACCTGGAAAGTAGTGACTGCCCATAAGAAGGTTTAAAACTACCTTTTATTGCACTTTTTAATTATTTACAATGCGTCAACATGAATGTTACGCTACGGGGCTCAGAATACTTTCCCTTTCTAGAACTTGATACTTAAACCGTTTCTGCCACTGATAGAATTTGCATTACTTCACGCGCGCTACTAAATTTAAATATTCTGGCATTGGCATTTAGGGTAATGAAGGCTTATAGGAAAGGAGCTTCAAATTAAATTAAACTGGTTATTTAAAATAAATATAAATCCCTCAACTCAATGCTAGATAATTCCACATGCAATTAACGAGTTTTAGTTTATAACACTCAAAACTATCCTTATATGCATTAAATCACGGATTTCTCAGAAACTATGATCTATACATAAATGTTTGCATGGAGCATTATAACACATAAATGAAAAAAACAATAACGACATTACATGTGATACAAGCATGAGACAATAAAAGTAGCAATTATATGTTACGAAGAAAATTCAGGAAAAAAAGGTATCTCAGAGAAAAAGTAAGAGTTATGAGTTGTCTGAAATGAATTAAATATGGAATGTGTTTGAAATGAATTAAATATGGAGTGTGTCTGAAAATCTCCCGACTTGTACACATAGTATATCACAGCGTGTTTTCATCCTGGGAATAACATTGTTAACAGCAGTTAGAGGAATTAAATTCTACTCCTCCAGCAGTACGATCTTCAGGTCATTTACATCTATATAAGGAGGATGTTTCCGTGTAACAGCTTAAATTTCCGTGGCTACGGTTGCCTTTCGAAACTTTTGATTCGGTTCATTTCATTAATCGGAATTACTTTAAAATTGGTTATTATTTTTGCCATTTTCTAGTGTACGTTATCTGGGCTATATATTCAATCCACAGTCAGCGGAGTTTTTATCACTAAAGTACATACAGTTTGTAATGCGATAAAATATCTACAAATACATCTTTCTACAAAAACAAAAATGATTATCAGAATACCCTGCGTCATAACCTAATTTTTGTAAGATTGAATTTGCATCAATTCTACTTAAATTTCGTATTAGGTTACCCTTTACTGGCAGCTAAAATACATACAATTCGCTTGTTATGCCTTTATTCGTTATTTTATAATTTCATTGTATAAATCCACCAATTTGGTTGCTTTCCGAATTTACAAAACTGAATACTGAAAACTTTAAAAGTTTCCAAATAGAGCTGTGCCCAAAATTCCGTTACGTTTTACAATCTTTTAACTGTTTATGTATGGGGTGTTAGAAAATAATATTTTACTATTATGCTCTATGGTTTTAGGTTAATATTAGTCATATTGGCAAAAAGTGGCGATTAGTATTAATACTATATTATAATCATTAATTTGATTTGAAACACGAACGGTAAGAAATGCATGCAGAGAGATAGCTAGATACCCAGGCTTGTTGTAGTCATATTAACCTTCCATTAGTCCAGATACGCTAAGTACTAATAATGTTTTTCTAATTTTGCCTATTCAACTACAACGTGTTGCCTGTGGGCAATTTATTCATTTTACCGATGAACATAAATATACGTTTGCTAGCTTTAGAAATCCCTCTAGGAAGATTAAACTTCTCAAGCACAATACATCAAAATGCACAACTGTGCTCTATTTAAATACTCCTTAAGAAAACTTATTATAAAATTCTTATTTATTATCATTCGCATTCATATAAAGCATTAAAAGTCTAGATGAAAATATTATCATGGGCCTTGGAGTTACACATAAGTCATTCATTTTTATAAAAGGAGTAGTTATTTTTTAAATGCAAATATAAATTTTGCATGAAATGTGAGCAAGTCTTAGTTTTAAAATTCTCATTCTGATGACCACTTAAATCTACGGCTTCATTTTATTTTCAGTTTAAATTTAATCGAAATATACTACAGATTTAAATAATATACATTTTTCCAAATGCAGATTCCAATATGCTAGTGATGAAATTTAGCAATATTCTTATGCATCTAATGTGCAGCTTTATTTCAGTGATTTATCGCAGATATCTCCTTCAGCTTTTATTGATCCGTGTCATCCTTCAAGCACTTTTACTGAATAAATTAAGAGATACATTTCCCTGCTGTCCCAGTGGAGCCGTAACTAACGAATATAGAGTTGTTACATCCTTATTTGGATGTGGATCACGAATCTCACCGTGAGCTCTGTGGCTTCCTGTTCTGTTTCATGATTTCACCAAAAGAAACAATTTAATATGTGACACGGGAAGCTACGGATAGTTTGCTTGTATCATGTCAAATTCATGGAGATGATGAGAAGCTTTTTGTGTTCGTGGTCTGAGCATGTTATGTGATAGGTTAGTCGAGTTCCTGATAAATAGGCGGATAGAGACAGAATTTTGTTCTGCTTTCCTTTCTTTCATTTTTTCTTCTTCCGCAAAAGTGCAAAGATTGTGTTCCAAATATTTTTAGCTTTTTGCTTCCTTTTGTTATAAATCATTTTTTTATTCTACTAAACACTAAAAATAAATATGTCGAAAACTTTAGCTGGCCTATGGTAACAATCAGAGGAAATATATTTTTATCAAAAAGAACTATTTTAATGCAGTTTTGGAGGAGGAAAAGTTAAAACTCTGTTTCCCATAAATACACAAACATTTTTCGAAACTAATAAGGGTATGATTATTATGTTATGTATTTTTGGAACTCGATGTGCAATGTTCATTATTAGCTTTCTAAACAGCAAGTGTATTTCAGCTAATAAAGCTAATAGGGGCTATATTTAAGATGATTTAGATAATTGTCTACACTTTTATAATAACTTGTAAGATTTTAGTTTAAACTAACAAAGTTTCATTTTAATTTGCCTTTCCTATCTGTTCTTATTTCAACTTCCCGTTAGAATAAGAGCGCGTTTCAGCTTTATGCTAATTTGAAGTGGAGCCAACTTTATATTTAAGCGATAGGTAGGAACTTCTCAGTGTGAGAGAGCTTTAAGTCTCAGATCACGGCTGCTCTGTTCGACGTTCGCCTGACCAACTAGTACATAAATTCTAAGCCTTAGCGCTGTTATTGTATTACTTATTGAAGTAAATCTAAATGCCTTAGTATTAGTTAAACCTTGCTACGCACCATTTAATAGAGGCCAACCTCGCGTTCATAGCTCTGTGAGCAACGACGATTTAATTTCTACTTAACTTTAGTTTAAATTATTTGATTGTTCAGTTTAGACCCAAGTGCGGTCATTATTTTCCGTATCCCTCCCGAGTTGGGAAGTGGCTGTATATAATGGTGGTTTAATAAAAGAGGATTTTAAATCCTTCTAAAGTGCAGTTCTTCTACCATTTAACCACAGTTGTCTACCACAAAACATAGCTGCATTCAGCTCTCTCTTCAAGATCAGGACTTAGTTTAATTCACGAATATGTTCGACAAGAGTATGCATTGAAAACTCAGTCCTGACACTGGCGCCCGAAGACGAAAAATGAGAGGATGGCCTGAAAGACAAGAAGAGGAACCTGAGAGACCTGGAGTACCTGTGCAGAACCCTGAGATACCACCTCCTGCCCTAGAAGGATTTGGCTACATTGTACAAAGCCATAAAGTCAGCGGCAAGTTTTGACGGCAAGTCAGCTGTAATTAATTTCCTGTAAAAACTAGACGCCCACTTCATGTTATATCCAGTCCACGAATTTCAGAACATCACTCTTGCCACCAGCGCTTTGAAGGGCGAAGCGCTAAATTGGTTCAAGTGTATTGGAAATAATCTTTTGGGGGAACAAGGAAGCCCCACATATGAAAATTTTAAAAAGTCCTTGGTGAAAGCATTTCGTATAATACCAGATCGAGCCAGATTGGAGGCGGAACGTTTTAGCCGTTATCAAGAAAAGATAGAAGATTTGTCAAATGTTATCTTGAGAAAAATTTAAGTTTTCAAGCTTTTGTATGGAAGTCGCCCGGATCCTGAAATTATTCAAATTATACTTCCTAGGCTACTGCTCCAAGTTCAAGATTTTATCGAGCTAAGAAACCCAACTACTTTAGATAAATTGTTCGAGCTCGCCGTACAATTTGAAAGTCGAAGAACGGCAGACAACGAACGACGTCGCCAATTTCAGCGAAGAAATCAGTGGAATACGCCAAGACCCCAGCAGAAGCAACAGCAGAGTTACGGGAACAAGGCGAAGCAATGGCCGAAGAAAGATCTATCTCTAAATCGAGCGGCGAACGACGAGATTTTAATAGAAAAACGGGCAAAGATGCAGAAGAATAAGAAGAAGGATTTAAACTAAGATGGATTTCTTCAAGGAAGGTGATGAAGTCCGAAGCCTCGCGAATTAATTCACGAATATGTTCACCAAGTGTATGCACCGAACACTCAGTCCTGACAAACTCAATTTCATAAAATAAATAAAAGTAGGGTAAATGACACTTTGCGAATAACTATGAGCTTTGTTACGGACGAACACATTACCAAACTGTCACAGATGAATTTTTGTCTCCGTAAAGGATGACCCGCTCCCGTCGCTTCGTTCGCTCTTCTCGGAAGCGAAATATATCACTCAATTCTTGAGTGAAATTACAGACATGAAAGAATTAAACTAGTTTTCTTTACTCATTCAAGGAGTTATTTCCTATCCTGCTAGGGTGAAATTACTGCATTGCACACTTCAGTTTGAGATTACTTGATTATATTTGTTTGCTGGTTTATGGTTATAGATTTGTAATTTATATTTCCCTTTCAAAATATTTTAGAAGTAAACTCTTAATATACATTGATGTAATTTTATATATCTGGATATATAGATGGAATTTAGATTTACAGCCTCTATAAAGCTATGAAAATGCATATTATCAGGTACAAATTACAATTTTGAAGACAGGGAAAGCAGATTATTCATTGCGGTTTGAATATTTAGCTTTTTTCTTTCTGAACTTACTTGAATAACTTCAATTCTAGTGTATATATACTGTAAGCATGCAATGTCAGAAAATTACTAAATGTATGATTGATTTATTTCAGGTTTATTTTATCGCAAATGGGGTATGATTAATTTTAAAATGTTAATGTTTTAATGATTAATTTTAAATTTTCCAATTTTCATCAGAAAATTTGTGATTTGTTTACTTGCTGAACAACAATGAATAAATGCTAAAGTAAGTGTTAAATGTTAACACAAGTAAGCAATTGTGTTTTTAAAACTGCTCTTTTCTTGTAGAATATGTATGCTGTATTTGTAATATGTTATATAATATGTAAGTAAATATGGAACATAATATAAGAGATAGTATTAATATAATACCTAAACACAATGTTAATATTATATATAAGTTATCTCCTTTTTTATTATTTGTGAATTTAATTAAGAATTCATAAGTATCCGTTTATGTTTCCGCCAGCAAAGGTTCTTCGTGAATGTATGGGCAGGTTAAATGGGTGTTGCTTGGTTTACTACAAAGTGTGCCAGTGTATATTCAATCAATTATGTGGATCCAGCGTGACGGTGCGACAGATCATTTTTCCGGGTTGTGCTTTTCTCTAAGAATGGCTAAAGAACGTCATTTACCAGGCTATCACCGAGCCACTAGAGGACCTTGCGGCCCGAATTAGAAACGTATCTCCAGACGATAGTGAAATGCCAGGAATCTTAATATGTGTGCTTGATTTACTTCGTCGAGGATGTGACATGGATGATACAGTTGGTGGTAGCTCATTTAAGAGTTTGTTATAAGTGCTTCAATAATAAAAATTCTTCGTCCTTTAATTATTTGTCTTCTTTATTTTCCTCTTTTTCAACTAAGCAGGCGCACTTCCGTGGCTCGCCATTTGACTTTTGACCCCATTGTGCTGTGGGAGTTGTTTGTTTTGTAAAGTTCATCGTCGTCAGATGATTTTCTAAACCAAAATATTAACTGAAAATTTATTTTTTCTCAACATAATACAACATTTATGAGATAATGTATAAAATGTAAGATTAAAACACAGGCGGAAAGAAAATGATTCACAAAACTGAGATTTGAGAACATAGAAAATGCTTCGAACACTTTTATAATCAAAAATAGATATTTCACAAATTATAGTAAGGTGATACAGTTTTGCAAATTAATGTTTTAAAGCTTGAAATAAGAGAGCTGTAGATTACTGTCCAACACAACGAATTACATGGCATTCTTTCACAGCTCTTCTCAAACACAAAATGGTATTTACTGTTTCTAGATCATAAAATATTATCATTAATGTTGTAAGTTATTAAAATGCTACTCTAAAAGAATTTCAGCTTTATTAACTAATATTATTAGTTTTTTGCTGTTAAAGTATAAACTAACAATGTAAGTTATTTGAATAACTAATGATGTTAGTTTTGGTATAATTACGTATTCCCAACTGTCTGCTTCACAAATGGTAAGACATTAACAGTAACTAAACTGTCACTTGTTGCACGAGCGGTTGAACCTCACTTGATGATTTAATTTCGATTCTTATGGCCATGCTAGAGAACCTTAGGATTATTGATAAGCGACTTCATCGATAAAAAATCCCAATTATAATCTCAATCCTTAACTGTATGAGATACGCAAGTATTGGAAATAATGTACAAATAGCTGTGATCCCAGAAGTTCCGCTCCCCCTCGTTATTGTTGCTCGCCCATACGTAAAACTTGGGTAATTAGTATGTTTACTAATCTCGTTAATCTAAACATTTATCAAACCAACCTTTTTAGACTGCCTGACGCATTATCATACCGTTTCTACGTGTCAGTATTAGATCACTCCGTACTTACAACAATATAAAACAACAAATGTTATTTTAATTCCTGCTCGAAGTACAGCTAAAATATAATTAATAAATTTAACTTCTGCTTTTTATTGGATTTACAGACGATGATGATCTGGATCATTTAAAAAACAAAAGTTTGAATTTTGATACTAGCACCTAGCTCTACTATTTCAATACCATTTGCGAAATTGTCAAGTAGAAGGAAGCTTACCAACTATAGTCTGTTACATTAAAACAGACGCTTCAAAATCATTTTCCCTGCCTTATGACTTGTATCATAACCAAAGCAACAACCGCCATGGAAAATGATCGAGATCTCTAACTTGCGAATATTCTCTAATCTGTTTTGTACAGTGATGACGATATGCATAACAATAAAATATGAAGGGAGGATCGGTAGGACTTTGATGTGCCTATTTAAAAACAACAGAGTACAGCAGCAATGCCGCTAACGACTTTTAAAACTTCTATTTAATAAATAAAGAAATAGATTAATTAGGAAGACATAATTAAGTTTTGATTTCCTTTATATTTAGTTTTATCCCATACCTGTCCAGAAGGTGCAGCATGCTTCGAGATGGGCTTTAAAATAGAAAAGACGGTATATGTTCGACGATATATGAACATTGCTGCCTCATTCGTTGTGAAAGATAGAATTGTTACAGGCAATAATTTCCAAATTTTGAGTAATTAAAAAATCTTTATTGGTAGCAGTGTTAGTTGCAACAACCATTGCTTTGGCTTTCCACTCTCTATATTTAATATTCTGAATTAAATATAATTATGCTGTAGCATTTAGTGTTAAGTTCTGCAAGCTTCTTGAATTTAGTCAAATTTAGTTTCGGTAAATCAGAGAATAGCGGAAGTAAAAAATTTAATTTGACTTTAGTTAAGGATTTTTATTTGAACGATAAATGTCAAGCTAAATTATGATGATTTCTAGCCAGAAATCACAAACCGAAATTTAAGGATTGAAGAAAGATTAAAATTTTCAAATAGGGTAGTAGACAAAAACATAGATGTCATAAGATAGAAATGCGACACTTATAAAATGAGAAACCACAGGTCAATGAAAAAACACGGGTTTATTTAGAATCGATGCTCTTAACATAGAAATGTATGTGTCTTGAAGATTTTCCATTGAATTTCCTTAATAGACTTCCTTATCATAGAATGCACTTCTTCGATACTTCTTACACAACATCATTTTTGAAGTAAAATCAAAACTTTTTCCATGTGGAGAAATCTAACTCAAATGAATTGTTCTTTGCTTTCGGTTTTTCATAATACTGTATTTGTGAGATCTTGAGAATCTCAGAAAAGCATTTGGAATATATTGTTATCTTATTTCTGAGCAATTAATTGTCCTTACTGGTGTATAAACTGTTAGAAAATCAGATTGTATTATAGTGAATAACTGTATACTTAAAAATTCTCAGTAAATGTTTAACTCTTCTAGTAAAGCTGATAAAAACCAAAATAGGATTAATTATGACTTGCTTTTGTAAGTCATATCTATTTAGTTTTCGATTTTTTCCGAGCCGTTTTTGAATAAGTTGCTAAATGCCTTTCAAATATGGAATTATTCACATTACGATAAAAAGGAAATTATCTGTTTCTTGTTGAAATACATTGCTCTTCTTTCGCAATAGAGTACATTACAGTAGCATTTTAAATATAAAGAGGAAAATATAAGAGGTTTTTATTTTTAAAATAGCTTATGTTGAGATATAACTGAGAGCTATTTTAAAAGACTGTAACAATTTTAAAAGGTTGCTTTAAGATGCTGTGAAATTTACCTAACAATAAAAAATGCAACGTAACAGCAATATGGACGAATACTACAGAAGTTTCAAACGCACTTAAAAATAATATATGATGAAAATAGAAAACAATGAAAAAATGTGAAGTATAGTAATACGGTAGTTATCAATCTTAATTAGAACTGATTACATTTTTTTTTCATCATTTGCTAACAGTAGACTGGTACTTCTAAAGAAAGAAAATTCATTATTGGCTTCAATACTTTACATCTCAATTTTTATTTAATTTTCCACTCCGCATTAATACCGATTAAATATCTTTCGTTTCATTACTCTACAATTCATGACAATAAACAGAGCAATCTCATTGTGACAAGCATAGAACTCAGTGATTTACAGTGAAACTCTGCAAAATAATTTTCTTGCATTATGCTGACATTAAAACTATTAGAACTCTGTTAATGAAGTTATGGTTCGCGTCACAGTTTTAGTTTATGAGGGTGTAACAGAATTATAAAGGTTTCCCTGCAGCAACAAAATGCTATCCGACTTACGCCAGAACGGTCAGTCCCAAACCTCTGACATTTATTTCCACTTAGTCCTAAATGAGATACGGTCTTATGGGAAAAGCACCACGTTCCATCTGACGACTCATTATGTGACCGGGGGACATTTTTACACTGATGTCACGTAGGCAGTTAACATATGTGCCAGAAGTCCGCAGCCTTGCAACTAATTTTCAGCTCTGGTAAAAAGAAGATAAACCTGGGCATAATGTCAGATGAAGTCTTTTATAAAGGCATATATGAAATGTCCTTTAAGGAGAAGGATGACATTTTCTCCACGTGATTTAATTTGTAAGCGAAGAAATCTATTTAATCAAAAATATCTGAATGCTAATATTTTTACCGTTATTCATTTTGGTTTGCTATTTTTACTTCTAAAAATTGCAACCTATGAGTTTTATTTTAAGTAACGCGAAATCACAATTATATAAACTCTAACCTTATCATTTTTACGTCAAGCGGAAGTTTTAGTACAAATTAGAAATATAATTTAAAACATGTAATAATTATTTATACAGCTTTGGGATTGGATAAAACTCAACCTAAATCAGATTTTAATTTATTTGCATGCATTTGCGATGCATGGCGGAACTAAAGACAAGAAACGATAAAGGGTACTTACATATTAACGCAACCACCTCAATAAAAGTAGCCAAATTTTCAGAATGCGTCGAATTCTGACAACGGTTCCCTTAACTCTTGTTTCGGTAACCATGCTCATAACAATCCTTCATTCAAACAACACCGCTATTTTCGTATGCGTTCTTTTTGTTATATTGCAAGTTCTAACGGTTTTATGAACAAAGTGATATTTTATGCCTTAAATTTAGTTTTATAACAATCTCTTGGAATTTGCAGGCAATGGAAGAAACTGCAGTAACACTTCTGCAGGAAATTAGTTCGCTGAATATTTTTTAAAACTGAACGACGAGGAAATGCGTTTCCTAGATAGGCATTGTTGCTATGGATTACATAAAGTCGAATCTTCATGATTCTCTGATTTTTTTAGCGAAAACAGATCGCTGGGTACTTCAGCAGAAGAATAACACACAAAAAAAAATCCAGGAATGTTTGAAAAAGCATCTAAGTGTATTATTTCCTTAATATATTAAGTAATTCTTTTTTAATAATTCTAATTTGTAGTTTAAATTACTAAAGTATGTTGTCTTTTCATATATTGATAATGTTAACCGACGTAAGATAAATAGCCTGGGAAAATTTCTAAGGAAAAGGCACGAAAACCACCAACTTGCACTCGATAAGTAACTTTTATTTTTCATATGTGAAAATTGCAAAATTAAACAAAAGTCTTTGCATTAAAAGTGTTGCGTAAGAAGCTGATAAAGATTTCAAATTTGAGACAGAGATGCTTTTCTAACATCTACTTCTTATTTACATATTCATAGTTTTATAATGTCAAATGTTAAAATGTTAATAATGGATATATTATTAAACTAAAACTGAGCGCGGCGGCACAAACAGCCCATAGAGAGCCATTTCCGCCAATGCCCTGATATCTGTTTTCTAGACCGTGGGCTCCGGGGGGACTTGTGCATCTTTACCTGGACAAGTGGTCAGCCTGTCGCAGAACACCCTGTGTTTAGTCCTCAAGCGAACTTGGTATTCATATTATCGACCTCCTCAAGGGACGAAAGCCTGAGTCAACCTTGCGCAGCCCGTGGATCGAACCCTTGCCCTGTGGTGCTGCTGCGTGACTCGCTAGCCACTGGCCACCGGACTAATTGGATATATTATTAGCAAACGGAAATTAATTTAATTAATCAAAATGTTTTCAAAATAATCATATGCTGATAACCTTTAATGAATTAATAAAACAATTTAAAAGATACCTTAACTGTGGCAATAAATTTCCGTGTAATCCGTATATGGTTTCTATAAGCGCAGGAAATAATAATCTTTGATATTTCTAAGAAAACTTATTTCACGCACACAGTACTCCACTTGAGCGATGAATTTATATAAAAAGCAATATGAACACAATAACTATTATTTACACATATGCTGCAAAATATTCTTCTCCTCAAACTAGGATGTAAGAAATCTAAATTCGTTAAATCTCCCTCATATATTCACCAATTCGTAGATGATTCTTTTGCAGCATATACTTCGACAACTCGTCTGGAAAGCAATTCCACAAAGGTACGTTAAATAATCCCTGCAATGTTGGCTCATTTTCGGCTTATAGTTGCTCTGTGGCTTACTTTTCCGCACCTATTTTTTGAGGATCTGCTGAGAACGAAATGTCGAACTCTGGTTATTACTTGGATTCGATTTTGGCGATATAAATCATAAGCAGCGTAAGATCTTAATGGAAAATTTTATCTTTTTGTTCACAAATCTGAGATACTGCAGATAATATATCCTGCTGCAGAATTACCTGGCGCAGTTCATGCACCGATAGTCACATCAAAAGACAGCAAATCGCCGATACTAGAATATAAAATAATATTCATATAGCAAATTGGCTGGAAATGTACGGTCTTGCTTTACGCGGTTGGGTCAATCCTTCGTTTGATCACGGCCGACCAGTAGCTGAGCGACAAAATCGCTGAACACTGGTAGTTCTGACTCAGGTTTTATTCTAGGTGAACGGTCTGGCTGCATAGGCATTTTCATGATTTTTCCCATTTGTAACGTCTACACGAGCCAGTTTCTCTTAGCAAGTCCTCCACGAAAGCATCATTTCTCCTAGGCCGATTGCCATAGTGTATTTTGCCGTAATCAACTAAACTAAACCTTCATTTAGTCGGCGAGGAAATCTTTGTCATAAGTTTCCATATATGACTATGTAAAGGATTTCATCAAACAGAATCATTCTTTGCCCTTAACTTCTGCCTATTCAAATTGCGTTTTGCGTGGGCATAATACTTAACTGGACATATGAGGTTTTCGCATAACACGGAGTCGCGTTTCAGTAGTTCGCATATCATGTGTTTTAATAGTCGTTCGTCTAGATATTGATAGCTATATGCATTCGTTTCATATTAGTACGGTGTTCACGAAAATACCAGTGACTCATCTCATATGAAAAAATGCAAATCCCAAGTTTCCCTAGCAGTACCTTTCAGGAGCTACCACAGCAGAAAACAGGTTTTCACATACTCTTTTATTAAGGTGTGCATAAAAAGTATACTTACTAATAATAGATTCATTGAATATCCCATATGAGCTGACACTTAGCTCTTTGTAGTTTCACACATCATCCATAGATATATAGGATAATCTGGAGTGCTGACTTCTACTTCTCATTTCCTGAGCTACTAGCAAAGCAGATAAATTACAAAATTTTATAGTATCATTTGTTATAGCTACGAAACACTTATCCAGAAATGTGGTGTTAGGAGATTTAAAAGAAACAGTTTGTATCAAGTTATCAGTATCCGCCAGCGGTAAAAATGCAAATATCGACCATGAAATTTCCCCCTCCCCGATTAAAACTGCTTGTTTCATAATATAATGCTTCATTCCCACCAGCGGTAAAGTAGCTGAACATATGTATTTAGATCCGAGGTTCGAATTTCGCGAACGGGCTGTTTGCACGGCCTTTGTGATTTTCTCCATGTGTAACATTTACACGAGCCAGCTTCCCTTAAAAAGTACTCCACGAAAGCATCCCTTCTCTTAGGCAGATAGCCTTCGAGTGCTTTACCATAATCAAATAAACCAAACTAATATACTTCAGTTTATTATTATTTATAAATAGAACAGTGACTATAAGCAGTAAAGATAGCCAAACGGCTTTCATCTATTGCCAAATCGCGAAAGTGTTCGTGACTTTTCGTGAGGGTGTGATTCAGTAGAAAGTGCCAAAAGGATTTCTTCTTTATCGGCAAATTTTCCTTGAATTCCAAAATCCTTTCGTGAGAGTGCTTACTATTATGCACAAAATTTTTCTCATACATGATATTATTTAGAGTTACTAATTCAGGTTACTTTTCTTTCGTGACTTATAAATTGATTAACATTTGATGAAATTTGAAACAATAAAAAACATTAATACTACTTTAGTTCCTCAGTTGGTGGAGTGATTAAAGATGTGAAACACTGGTAACTCATTCTCTTATTTTATTTCAGGCTATGGAACAGCGGTAGCATGAAGGTTTTGTGAATTTCGCAATTTGTAATGGAAGTAAGTGCCAGTTTCTCCAAGGAAATTTATACGTTTCTAATCTTAAGAAGTTAACTTTCGAGCACTCTGTCATAGTTAATTAATCCACTGTATGATAACCAATTACTGTGTTATTTGAAACATCTTTTCATTGTGAGAGTATTTCTAAAGAAGTTTCTAATTCCTCGCTCTTAAAGCGTCTTCTTCTTAGTCTGCTAATTTGAATTTCAAGTTTTGCACATGATCTTAATGATATGTAAAGTGCATTAAATGTCCTAGAATGTGTTGATTGGTGTTAGTAAATTCTGCTTAATCACATTAATTACATGTTTTCGGCGATGCAATTTAATGGAATGACGTGAGAAATTATCATTATCCGTAAGATCCCGATTCGCATGCTAAGAATGGGTAACGATCCTTGGAAAGCTGTTGATTTCTGACTTTAACGGCACTAATTATATAGTTGTTATTCCTTCGGGTAATCGCACGTTAATTACATTTGTGATTCTCAGGTTGTCGTCGTGATCGGAATTGCAATCAGGTTTCGAGAGCAATTACCTGGTGAAATTTCCTTTTTAGGAACATTCACTAGTTTCGATAGGTTGGTTAACTTCGTGAATAGCCAGAAAGATCATAATTTATTGGGAGAAATGATTAAAATGTAAAACAATATGCACATATATATAATCATGGAAGCCTTTGCTGACCAAATTTAGTAGTGCGTAATAATATATTAAATTAAAGCCATTAATTAATATAGATAAAGAGAAAGGCAGCTTAACTTTGTGAAAATTATATCAATATCAAATAGAGATAAAATTATACAAATTTCACAAATTGATACATTATTCATTTTTTTCCTATACCTTCCTTATTGTATAACGTCGTTCAGTTTCAGAAGCCTGCCTTTGCCAATATAATTCAATATTACTGCTTTTGGAAACAGCAAAAGAAATGAATTCGTAACCATTTTGCATAATTTGAATTTCTAAGAATATCTGCTATGGATGAAAATAATTTTATGGGGCACATAACAACATAAGGACCTCCCAGACAGGAAAGCGGTTAGTGACTCTGACTGCCGTACTGAAGAGCCAGGGTGCGTCTATCCCTTCATAGAGGGCAATGGTGCCCTGCTTATTAGGTCCCTTCATAACAAAGTGACCACCAGTTCCAGCCTTAGTAGAGGCCAACGCCTATAATGGCTAGTGCCCGCCATTAGACAAAATAATAATAACACCAACATAAGGCACTATAAAGGAATATTAAATCAGAAATTAGAAAACATAAAATAAGTAGTCAACTGTGTTTTACTAACAGATTTACAGTGCGGTCGTTGATTTAGCTTTCACCCAGAATTACCACACTTCAGTCATTTAAATGTCTTACCATCGAAGAAGCCGATCAGACTGCATGATAGAACTAAGTGGATATTGAAAAGGCATAGAAGGGTAAAAAACAACGTACATATAATCAGGTTTATACGAAAGTCGAATCAACAAGCCTGGTTTCCGACTACGGTCAAATTTCGTTAACCCCAATACCATCGGTTACAGAACTTCCATTCAGAACTATTACAGAACTTCCAAATCTGGTACCATGTTTACTAATATCATCACCTTAGAAAGAAGCAAAATATATTATTACCCACTAATAGGCAAACTCGTGAAATTCTTAAGATTTTCCGTTCGGCTGACAAAATTACAAATTTCCCCTTATTTATTCGAATATAAATTAAAAATATTTGCGCAGACTGAACGACCAATTCCTGTAATATGAGCTGCATAATTATTGTATGTATCAATTTATAAAATTTTTGTAACCTTAAAAATTGTTTAAATAAATTCCGCTGATCGCCGGGCCTTTCACGAGGCTTGGACGTAGCAGATTGTAGATGCTTCCATCAGTTAACATATAGCTAATAGTCCTCATGGCGGTGCAGCTGCTTTTCTTATTGTAAATAAATAAATTGGACCGAACCACGTTCCATACGTAGCTCATTGAATCACCCTCTCTCTGTCTTGCTAAATTATTGACTTCGCAAGGCTGAGTTATCCATACCAAGCCCCCTACATTTGGCGTAAAATGTTGCTCGTCACAATATATCCTACAAATCGACTGATGAAGAGCATTTTTTTAGGAAAAGCTGATTATTACGTGTCGTATCCATCGGTTTCATAGTAGTTTAAGTAATGTTTCGAATTATGATATTTAGACAAAATAAATGCTTTTTTTCTAGAAATATCTATAACGCAATTTGTTTGTTAGCTTCAAAAATTGATACGAATAAATAATTGTAGAACGATTGCTCATATGTTCCAATTTAAGAAATGAATCAAATAAGACGTAATTTAGGACTATGACAGCTTTAATAATTTGAGAGAATTTAGTAAAGAATATACGGCATTTAAGTTTTTACATAGGTCCTTCGTATCAAACGTTCCAGAGAGTATGCTGTCCTTTGTTCGGTTAAAAGGAACTAAAGAAAGAAGGAACTAAGGAAAGAAAACATATCTTTACCGTGTATAATAAACCTTAATACAGCTGTCAAAATTTTGAGACTTAACGTAATTATCACCTAGTAGAAAGAAAGATTCATATAAAACAAAATTTCGCTTAATCAAAAATTTCAAATTTTAACTTTCCTACGAATAAAACTTTGACGCCCATTCTTTCGCACCAATGTCCTATTGCAGAGAAGGTACCTTTTGGGAATTTAGATTCGAAAATTTAACATGAATATCTGACGTTGGCAATAAACCGAATACTTTTAATTAACTGCGTAAGACTTAATTTTCATCTTGTAAGAAGCGACCTTTCGTTCTTTAATCGATTTGGCTGCAACCTGCGTTTGATCGTTTTGATTGTGAGCATTTTTGTCAAGCTGGGCATGTTGAAAAAAGTTACGTTTTTTGTGGTAGAGATATATTAAATTTCTTTCTAATAAAGCTGTGTCATTTGGCGGAAATACCTTTCGGCATTTGAAAAATGGTTGGCCTTAAATCAAGAAAATTTCACAAAACAACCATATAATTTGGCTAATTTTTCACGGTTGTCGATGGATCAGTTTTAAAATAGTTTTTTGTGTAAAAAAAGTACGAATTTTATCCCGCTAATGTATTAAAAATTTTAATGTTGAATCTAAATAAAGAGTAGAATTTAATAAAGCAATTCCATTAGCTGAAAAAAACGTTGAGCATAAATATTGATAGTGCAGTAGTTTTCTGTGCTTACTGCCAGATTTTCTCATTTTTGAATATCACAGCGTCCGTCATCTACGGAGTTTCGTTTGCTACTTCGAAGAGGGAGAAGTGAATAATCTTAAAAATTCATTGCTTATTGGAAAATAAGTGAAGAAAAACCGATTAAAGACAAAATAGTAGATACTCCAACTGTCGCTTAAGTTTCTTTACTCACGTTTTTCTTGTTTCGTTCGTAACCGTAGAATATTCAATACTTTGATAGTTTATTCTAAAAACATGGAATCCACTGAAAGCGCGCTGGTAAGTACAGACAAACCTTTTCTGATATTAAATGGGTTTGCATATCAGCATAGAATCAACCGGGGAAAAACACAGAATACATATCGTAATTAGGCTTACCATGTGTAGCGTATATATGATACAGTTTCCCGTAGAAAGCTGTTCACAAAGGGGTCTCTTCCCTTAGGCAGATAGCCGTCGAGTGCTTTGTCATAATTAAATAAACCTTCGAACCTTAATTAGGCTTCAAAACTGAAAATAAATAAGTGCAGAGGAATGGTGAACATTAAGGATGAGACATTTTAGTTCCAGAATCCCTCTAATCTTAAAAAAAATACGAAATACGAACACTCGAAATTTCCTGCTCTTTTCATCATATGAATATTAAACGTAATAATCATTAAATGGATAAATTCAAATCCTTGCAAAGATTACTTTCATTGACGCCTAACAGAAGCGTTTGTTTCAATTTAAGAAGTAAGTCTATTGCAATATAATTTTAAAAAAAATCGTGTTGTTGCAGTTTTAGTGACCCGGATCACTACTATCATTTAATGGTGGCCTTGACTGCGGCACTCTTTAATCTTCTGAAGAGAGGTAATTTTGAATTTAGATTCTGGTTTGAGGGAGATTTTGGGCTTAGATTTTATCGATGGTAATTTCCTCTACATTATCTTTGATTTAGAAAAATACCGAATGTGTTAAGAAAGAGGAAAGAAAAAAAAAAGAAAAGGGAAAGAAAAGGAAAAAAAATAATTCTTATTGAAAAATTTCTATCATTTGTTACTGAAATATTCATGGAATGAACATGAAGATTCAAGAATTTTAATTACACTTTTTACTTTCTAAATGCCAATAGAATTTTCTTTACAAATGAGAATGCAACTTTAAAACAAGTGTTCTTAAATTTATTTTTCACTAAGCACATATTTCACGTTTTGCTTTAATTAAACATTTTAAAAATGAAGTTTTTTAACTTCAGTTTTCTTATTATTCCTATATAAAGGATTCGATGCGTTTTCATTTCTACGTATTCGAGAATCTTTTAGGTTTCGAATTCAGAAAAATATAACATTCTTTCCACCATCAGTGAAAACCAATCAGCAGAATGTTTTTTTTTTCCTAACCAATGGCGCGCTTTTAGTCGACTTCGGCTTGGCCACTACTAAGACCAGAAGTGGTGGTTACTTTATTATGGAGGCACCTAATAGGTGGGCCATCTTTGCCTCCTATGAAGGACGGACAGTTACAACCCTGTCTTTCTCGGGATTCGGACCCGGGCCCTTTGGTATGGCAGTCGGCTCTCCTAACCTCCTATACCGTCTGGGCGGCATCAGCAGAATGTGATAACGTGATTATTTACAAGACTTAAGAAACCTGCGTAAAGCATTCTTAATAGGAGTGAAAAGGGCGATGTAGTACTGCAGAAAAGTAACCACAGGGTAAATGTGTGCGTCAAATGGAAACTTTTTCAGGAAAATTTGGTTTGCTCTTATGAGAAAGAGCATCACAGTATATATCACAATTATTCGCATTTTAGCTGTGGATATAGTTAGCTTTACCAAGAACACAATGCATTT
Source organism: Stegodyphus mimosarum (assembly GCA_000611955.2). Taxonomy (NCBI): domain Eukaryota; kingdom Metazoa; phylum Arthropoda; class Arachnida; order Araneae; family Eresidae; genus Stegodyphus; species Stegodyphus mimosarum. The sequence goes on from KK115733.1 coordinate 161,272, forward strand.
ACTCCGTTTGTCCTAAAATTTCGAAGAACTATAACAACGTGTCTCTCAGGCAATGGAATTGAATTGAGAATACACTCTGGATTTTTTTTCTTTGCGTAGATTTAAATATTGTCTTGATGTCTAATGTGTTTCCAATGATGCCTACACTGAACGTTTATAATGGGTGAGAAAAGGAAACTAGATAATCATTTTCTTATATCATGCCAAACTGGTTATAGTAAATCATTTCATACAGGAATAAATGAAATTTTATTTTCACCACAGTACTTATCAGTCATTCAGAACATACATCTGATTAGATGCATTACATTACGGAGACTCAAGTTTCAGTGCGAATGATAAAGTTCAATTCAGTAACTAAATATAGCATATGCTTAAATCTTGATCAAATCAGATTTAATTTGATTTACTTTATTATGGCAACGCACTCTAGAGCTATCTGCCGAAGGGAAGGGATGCCTTCGTGGAGGTGTTTGTAAGGAAAATGGCTCATATATAAGTTACACATGGTTAAATCCACGAAAACGCAAATGCAGCTAACCCGTTCGTCTGCATTCAAACCCAAGTCCGAACTACCAGTATTCGGCTATTTTACAGTCGGCCGCTGGTGGACCCAATATCGAATTTTAAAACTCATTTCTAAATGTTTTGAGTATTTATTGTGTTTATTATAATAAATAATGTATGCAATAAATGACGGAGCAAGTTTTCAAGGATGCACTTTAAAATTCATCTCTAATGTTTGTGATGATTTCTTTAGATATTTTACAGACAAAAGAAAATCTTAAAGCGATCCCTCATGCCAAAAATTTGAAAGTTTAGAAAAATATTCTTAGTTTAAGAAAATATTTGGTTAGTTTCATGTTAATTCTCAATGCAGGATTCGTATTCAAAATCGTTACCATTTCGAAGCACTGATAAATATTTAATGTACTCAGGATTTATTTTTGAGGTGATGTTTCCTGTGGTTCGCAAACATGTTTACGATTTTAATAGAAAGCTCATTGCAGAAAATATAAACATAAACACAATCAAAGTTGTTTTCTTGCAAATGTTTGAATAAAATAACAAAATGCAAAGTCTTCTGAAAACGTACAATGATTTATTTACATAAATATTGCTTCGCAGAATAAATGTTTCATTTGTGAAATTTTATTCCATGAAGCAACGTACGAATGTAAGAACATCATTTACGCACTTAACTTTCTACAAAATCTTTAAAGTTGTAATATTAGTTTCATTTCTGAATTTAAGTAATTTTGAAGCCGTCGCTAATGTTTGTTTAAAATGGTAATATGAAAAGAAAAGGTTCTGAAATTTTTTCAAAACCTACAAAAATCTTTAAAGCTATTCTTTAACGTTATTGTTTCAACAATAATCTTTAAATTTAATATTTATAGTTTTTCAAAATCCTAAAAAAATCTTTAAAATTTAATATTGAAGTTGCTTAAAGTTGTTCTTTCTCCAAAAATCTTTAAATTTGTAATTTTAGTTCATTTTCTGAATTAAAGTATTTTAGATACATTCGCTAACGTTTGTTTAAAATGAAAATATGATAAGAAAAGGTTTTTGAATTTCTTTTATTTGTAATCAACGAACCTAATTCACAAAAGTTAATAAACTAAATATACATAATCAGCTTTCGTTTTATTTTGAAACACTGCAAATAATTTAAATAAATTTCCTCAAACTGTGCTTCATAATGTGTCATAAGAGTCTAAAATTTATTTCCACATGTCTTTAAAATCATCTTTCTGTATATTCCAGAGATAAAGCTTGTTTGTTTTTAAGATTTCGGTGCCGACAATTCTAATGTTTTAAGTAGTAAATCATATTTATTTTCTGTATAGCAGCTGGATGTAAAATCGTATTTCAAAGGTAAGAAACGCTTATCTAGTCATATTAGGGAGATAAAGATTTGCATCAATAAGTCACGTTGTCAAGGTTTCAGTTTTGAGTTTCCTTTTTTAAGCAAAAATTGTGTTACTGTATTTCAGATTTCTCATAACATAATAAGTAAGAGAAGTTTGCTCGCAGAATAACAAGGTCTTTGCATCAAAGCTTACAAGAAAGGATAAATTTAAAGATTGAATGTTTTATTCAATAGCTCTCTAAAAATGCTTGTTCTTGATCACCAGTATGAATGGAATTCTAGATCCCTGTCTAGGATAAATTTTAAATTGTTCAAAGAGTAACCGGTAAGTGAAGTAAAATAGCCATTTATCTTCCGATTTTAAAAAAGAAAGCACAATTTTTTTTCACTCTTAGTTTTTAACTTTTATCAAAGTAATCGGAATATCAGAGTAATGTCGTATTTTCAACTTAAGGCGGTTTCTGCGCCTGATAACATATTTTGCTAATAAGAAATTAGATTCTTATTAGTTTTTTTCCTTCTTTTTTGATACGTATTTAGAATCTTGTCATCCTGCCAAACGTTTGAGAAATTTTAATTGTTAATATCAAATACTTCCTGCAAAACTGTGTTTATATTGAATTCAAGTTACATATGCTAGTGGGCTAAAATTCAAATACACATTTTCTTAAAAGTACTGTCAAGCATTTTTCATAATTTATTTCTAGATTTCGTACTCCTTTACACTTTTCACTCACCTCTAACCCAAACCTAGCATTATTATCATTTATTAGAACAGGAATATTAAAATGTTTGAAAGTTGACATGTATTCAGAATAAAAGTTAATTTAAAGGCGATCTCGAAGTTTATACCAAGTACAGTACTAGTCGAAGAAGTAAAAAAAAACGTAAGAAATGAATAATGAAAACCAATCATGAAAGCGAACTAAGAAGCTTAACTTTCGCAGAACCAGAAGTCATCTGGGCACTTCAGGTAACTAAGCACTTGATAAGTTACCCAAAACGGTTGCAATAAACCCAATATTGACTTCTTTATGAACACTTCAGTTAGAACACCAAAATCGAAGTTCATCGCAAACCGAAGAGCAGAATGGCTTTGGCTTCTGCTTCAAACTGAAACGGGAAACACTGAGCTATCTAGACGCTCTTACTTCGGCTCAATGGTTTGGGGACAAGCTTTCGGGAGTTCGTGCACTTGAAAAAGTGAACCGGACCTTAAGATTGCTATAGACCCGGACATGATGAAGAAAATTGTGTTCCATTGATGGACTCCATGGCGGTTGAAGCCGCCATATCCGAATACGTTTCTCTTAAATAGTATATGACTCTTTGAAACAATTTCGCAACTTCTTCTCTAGAGACGTGTCTCTCAAAAATGTTAACGCTATTCAAATGCTAATGTTAATATATCCCAAAATCTGCCTTCTTTTGTTGTTATAAATGACCCAACAGACGAGCTTAAAGTCAAAATATTTAATTAAAAAAATCTGAGAGGTTTTAAATTACGTACAAATGGACGCTCTTTTAATATTTTGTATGTTACCTTTATTTATTAATATCATGTTCTTCGCACTTAAACCCTAAAATTCAGTTCAAGAACAATATTGCAAAATAATTTTAAAATGAGCATATCTTTAGAATTTCCAAGGCAGTCTCACGCTAGAGATAAAAATGTTTTTTTATGTACGACGTTGCTATTTCTCGCTTTGAAATCCTTGAGTTTGTTAATCAAAATTTCGTTAAAGTTTTACAAAATATGAAACCGACAATAAAACAAATTCCAAATTTTAAACTTGCGCTTCCAGATGTTCATATTCGGGTGGAAACGTTCAATACTGAAATTATGATGGCTCTATGTACCGTTATTTTATCACAGTGCGAGAAACATTCACACATTTATGAAGATTCTTCAGTATTTAACTTCTTTAAATATAATACAGAGCGATAGTATTAGGTGGCAACAATTTGAAAAGTGAAGTGATGCTTTTAGTGAATCAACGGAAAATGCCAAAATGAAATTAATAGTCCTTCTGGGCAACTTGACCATTGTGTTGTGTTAAAAAAATAATACGTTAGTGCATACAACCCGATGAACCTTGATACTGGTGAAACAATGTGCTAACATATTTTAAAAGGAAACACATAAATCAGTAATACTAAAAAAAACTAGAGTGTATTATAATTATTCTTTAAACATGGGATTTCAACAAATTTCTATTATGTTCAAATTAAACCCCGAGGAACTACTAAAACAATTAATTAAGAAATGACTATTACATTGAGTTGGAATTCATAAAATTAATGACCACTATTTCAAACATTAATATTGGATTTCACAATTCAGCAATTTTTAAAATAACTTAAATTCAAAAAACCATTAGTTAATCATAACTATTTCATGAGATAAAATATATAAAATTAATAACAACTATTACCCTTAAAAATATTAAGGTCCTTGCACCTTATTAATCCAAGAAAATACAAAATTTCTATAAATTCAGAACAGAGTTAGATATTTATCGTATTGCACAAAAAAAAAATAAAGAAAAGAAAAGAAAATCTACTATCATGTTCAGGTAACTGAGTTATACCAAAACCACCCTTTTAAGAAAATTTAGAATTTTAAAAACTGGAGCTATTTTAAGACAGTTAGCAATTTTACCTTAATCTCTGCAAAGACAGTAAAATCATCAAAAGATACTAAAATTTTAATTCCTCAACATCTCAAATCCTTTAAAGCAAGCATTTAAATTAAAACATAAATACATTTCAAAAATAATTGAATCCTTGCTATTTTAGGAGATAGTTAAACCTGTAATTTTAAGTAACATTTTCTGAAAAACTTAAGTTAAGAACTAAAGAGTTCAGAAGGGAAAAAAAATGAATCTCATCTGAAGATTCCTAAACCGGAACCTTGTAAGAAGGAAAATGATGTAGACTAAAGTGCAGCAACATGACTTCGGCGATATGTCTGGAAGAAATGATGGTCAGGCCCAAACTCATCGGTGAACAGCAGGATGGATATCTTCCCACCAGACGTCTGGAACTTCATCAGGCAAGACGGGAGCCGCTCACCAGGATGGAACAAGAAAACAGGACTACCAACATATGGATCCGGGAACAGTAACAGTTACTGGAAGATAATCGGGAACAGCAGGATGGACAGCATCGTCGTAGCCATATTTATAACTTCAGCATCGTCGTAGGAATATCTAGATTCTCAACTGGCAGGACGAGAAGAAGCAGGAATATCAAATATAGAAGAATTTTTCTGTTTCAAAGGTAGTGCATACTTCTGGAAATTAATAACGGAGAAGGGCCGAATCCAGAGTTACGTTACGTAGCATTGCAAATAAGAATAGTGGGAGCGAATGTCCCGCTTCCTAAAAGAATAACATTCGTTAAAACAGCCCAACTCTCGTGCTGAGGGCACGCAGGGCAGTCCAACGTCAAGTCAGCCGAAGAAAAAGAGAGAAACAAACTTGCACCGGCTTTTTATCAAGTCAGGAAACCAAATATCGCCAATTCCCGCTAAACCCGGTGAAAAAATCCGAAACTTCACACCCCGAACAAACCCCTGCAAAATCTTCCAAATTCCGAGGAGTTGAACTAAAACACAAATTCGAATCTCGCCAAGCACGCCAAAGGAAAATGCGAAGAATACGACGCGAGCGTGAGAACAACTGGCAAACCTAACCCCAACCGGAAATTCTTAAGCAAAGGCTTAGAATTCAACTACAAGTGCGACTTGTTTTCAATCCTTTCGCCCCCAAGACCAAATTCCTCACGAAGTTCAAACATTTCGTTAAATAATTAACTGTAACTTAAAAACTGTTTAAGCTAGAAGCTTGAAAGTGATTTTAAATTAAAAGGCTAATTTTTCTGCATCCAGTGATATAAATTAATAGAGGATCAACTTAAGTTAAGTAATTTTAAATCAAGTTTATTACCTAGAAAAGCACCTAATTCCATTGTGTGTTCAACGCGTTTACGAATAACCAGTTGAAGAAGCGTACAAATCTAAAGTACCAAAACCCTTAATTAAAATTAAACTAAAGCAAATATAAGTACAGCATATTAAATAAAATAACGTTGTGTAGCATAAATTTAGAATAATGAAAATTAAATCTTAAGTCAAACTTAAATAATTAAGTGTTACGTGAATTTGCTACACAACACTAATAATATGCTGGAGAGCCAAATTTCATGCAACGACTGAGGAGTCGCGTACAAATCTCTTAGTCAATCTGTAACACATTTTGATATATCCGAACAAATAGGAGTCTGGATGTGCCTCAACACACAAAACTCAAACTTACTGTCACAGAGTTAACTCGGATCCTTCGGTTGGGGAGAAAGAATTTGTCTCAGAACTCTCCAATCACAATGTCTGCGTTTCTAAGCGGATCAGGATGCATAAAGAAGGTCAGTTGATTGATAAATGTCCTTCATTTTGCTTCTTTATTCTTCATTCTATTCCCTTAAGCTATATGCTATATAAAGAACTCCGTTCTATTCTCTGAAATTCTATTATCTTCTGTTGCTGTACGAAGAACCAAGCTCCATTCCTTGAGCTTCTGTGCTCTATTTAGAACTAGATCTATTCCTTGAAGTTATGTGTTCTGCCTCTTACAGATCTAAGCTATATGAAGAACCATGTTCTATTTTCTGAAATTCTATGTTTTATTCTTTGAAGCTACATGTTCTTTGACGAACTAAGTTCTTAACAGTGAAATTCTATGAAGAACTATGTACCATTCCTCGAAATTCTATGTTCTATGTAGTACTATGTTCTGCTCCTTGTAGATCTGTCCTATACGAAGAACTATGTTCTATTCCTTGTAGATCTGCGCTATACAAAGAACTGTGTTCTATTTCTTGTAGATCTATGTTATACGAAGAACTATGTTCTGTTCCTTGTAGATCCATGCTATACGAAGAACTATGTTCTATTTCATATGTTGTATGAAGAGCATTGTTCCATTCCTTGAAGTTCTGCTTTCTATGAAGAATAGGTTCTATAATGAACTATGTTCCATTCCACGAAGTTATATGTTCTATTCCCTTTAATTATATGCTCTCGTTTCTACGAAGAATCATTTCGTTATCTTGTTTAAATGTTATATTGCGTATATTTACATTAAATGACAAAAATTCGAAAGCCTTTCAAATTGTTTTGAGAAATGGAGGAACTGAAGATGGGAATAAAGAAACTCCTGGTGGACCAAATGCTTACCTACCCAATATGAAGAATCTTACAACCTAAAGTGACAGGACAATAAAGGAGCCCAAAATTTGGATTCTTAAATGACTTAAATATGCTCCTCTTGGGTTAAGCTGCCTCCTGACAACTTAAGGTGGGAAAATGTCACATCCGAAATTTTAACTAACTCCATGTTTCAACGATTTTCTATTCCTATCGGATTTTTACTGAGCTTGAGAATAGCAACGTATGTAGCTTTCATTTAAGTTTATGTTGTGAAAAGAATTAAAGATAGGAACTCTTTTTCCTGTAAAAAAGGTTGTTTCTCTTTGGATTAAAGGCATTAAATGCCCTCTTTCCCGAATCTCACAAATGCTGGTAGCATATTTTATTCCCTGTGTTAACAATAACTTTTAATTTTATTGAAGCTGTTTCAAAATTCTTGAAGCATTAACATTTGTTCATCCTTGTATATTTATTCCAAACTATTATTTTCATACATGCAGGAAATTAATAATTATGAGGAAAGTTACCATGTTGAGCGAATGGTTATCAGTATCCTAAATAAGTAATTTAATAGTGAGTTACATCATGAGCTATACGCTTTCTCAGATCTTAAATGAAAACAAGAAAGAAAATGTGAAATAGTTCACATTTTAACCATCGCTTAAAAGGATTTTTAACGCAGTCCCTGAACTCAGTCTAGTAATCCGCTGTTGCGCTCACCTTTGTTAGTTTTATTATCGGGCACAATTTTCTTTGCACTTTCACGATATACGATTCAAGAGCAAAATTTAAAAAAATAAAAGCGATATATCAGTGTATGTTTAGAATTACCGATATAATGTCAAGTGCTAACATACGTTTTTCTATTTTTGTTCAGTTTTCCTCAGTTTATCATACCATTGTTCACTTTTCTTCGTAAGATGGCATGCAAAATTTCTTTTCGTCTCTCTATTTTTAAAGTCTTATGCGTTAACTTTATTTACTAGATATCTTGATCTCTGCATTCATGGGACATAAACTTCAATTCAACAGCAAAATTTCAAAATATTTGAAAACAGTGTACCTTTAGAATTTTTGACAGACAATCTCGCTCGCTGCAGATAAAAAATGTATTACGTATAGTGTTGCCACTGCTCGCTTTAAAATCATTAAGCTTGTTAATAAAAAATTAGCTGAAGATTTACAAAATTTGAAATACAAATTTCGGAATTAAAAATTCCGGGTTCACCTTTTCATATGGAGGACAACTTTATTCACAATTTAAATGCTCTGTATAGCTTCGTTTTTTCACACTGCAAAGAACATACATAGATACGTGCAGATTCTTCATTACTTAACTTATTTAAAGATAATACAGATCAATAATACTTGGTGGCAACATTTGAAATGGCGGGCAATGCAAAATTCTGTTTCGAGACTAATAACCCACTGGTTCTAACGCCTTTTGTAATAAAAAAAGGAAAAAATGAAAGAAAGAAAGAAAGCTCAAAAGCAATATATCTTGCAATGGCTTACAATAAGAGTATCTTCCAATGGCTTAAAATAATAGAGTATTTAAAAGTTGTTTACGTGCGGCTAAGCCTAATAATTTTTCTCACGGCGGACATATTTGTTTACATTTGAAACTTATAAGTTATTGGATTTCTTGCCAATCTAGAGAAACTAAGATTCGCAACAACAAAGATAACGCCTTCTTTTACTATTACGAATTAAATCAAGCTTAATCCATTCCGGAATTTGTTCTAGGAAGTTAAGTGTTTAAGATTTACTTCGTAATTTTTAATATAGATAGCTTGAGTTAAGTATTTTTGCCTTGTCGCGAAGTGAGAATTGAATTAATTGAATGAGAAACACTGAATCGTCTGTGAAAAACTATTTCTTTTTTTTTCTTTTTGTTTGTTTGTTTAATTTCTTTTATACATTCTTTTAGATTTACTGTAGTATTTGAATAGGACATGTGGCAACGATTAGATAATTCTTCAGATGACATAACTTTTGTACATTCTGGGTTATATAATGAAATGTAACTCTGTTAAGTTAACCTAGCACTAGAGTGTCGCTATGGTAAACAAATATAGTGAATTTTAAAGAGTGCCTTTATTCTGATGTGGTTTATGCGCTATCGACAAAGTAGATTTAATTCAATCCAGTAAGTTTAAATGAAATGCAAGAAAAAATGTGTATAATTTAGTATTCCGTACCAGGAAGTCATGTGGTGTTTTAAAGAAGTTATATGGATAATATAAATTTTTATTAACTGAAACTTAAAAATTTCGTGAATTATTTTAAAATAAGTATCTCATTTTATTACATGTTACAGCAGACATTACGTGAAATTAAACTTGCTAGTAATCTTACTTGTCTGACAGTAACACCAGAACAAGCCCACGAAATTCATCGTGACAAGGAGTGCAAGATTGCACCTATCGTAGGCAAGAGCTCCGAGCAATATTGAGGTCCCAGTACGACTCTGCTCAATTCTGCCCCCAAGTCTGATGAAGAGCACCCCGAGGGAGGGAAGAGTCCGAGGGTCTTCTACCCCTTTCCCTGCCTTCAACTTCTCCACAGGACTTTCGCTCGCCGCATATTTAGATTGCCCCAATGCTGCTTGGACATTGTACATTTACAAATATCTATTCTCCGGGATTCGACCCTAGACCCTTCGGTACGGCAGTTAGCGTCGCTAGTCACTATCCCGGTTGGACGGCGAAATTAAACTTAAGTAATAATATGGACTTAAGTCTGTATAATAGGTCTAAAAATTTTGATGTGGACGCTAAATGACTTCCTTATACGACCTATACATATTTTTGCTGCACTTAATTAAACTTATTCCTCCATTTATTCAAACTAGTTTAGTTATACCTTAAGACAAGTTGAAAATATCATCAAAAAGTGCAAATTTTATAATTAAATATACCCCTGTTAATTTTCGACGTCGGGTGTCAAACTTCTTGCATTTTTTTTTCCTTTCGTAATGACTATTGTTACGGATTTTGTATTTAGTTACCTATTTTTGGTAGAACTGTAATTAAAATTGTTTTATTTCTCGGTTTAATGCAAAGTGTGACGAGTTTTAAGAGAAAGCTACACCAAAAACGCAAACAGGAGTACGGGCATTTAATAAATAGATATCTCGTAATTTAGATTTAAATTTGAAATAATGCAATTGTGTGTTCGTTGTAACTGTAATTCTATTCTTTTGCTTTTCAGAAACCTCGAGAAATTACGAGAAGCTTCTTGTGACTGATTGAAAAGCTTATAAAATCCGGATAAAAACATTTTAGTTGTTTACTTGTTATTGTTGATTGTAACGGATTCGCGGTGAGATCGGATTAACTTTCTCTGCGGTTTGGATTACGTTTTATTTAACGTTTTAGTAGTTTAACATATAACTACTGTGTGATATTCTACAATTATCTTTGAGGAAAATTTCAGCATTTTGTTTTATTTCTTGTCATAAGAATAAATTTCGTTAACTTTCTATCGGACTTGTGCATTCAATCTATTACGAATCCGTACTCACGCAACGGTATAATATTTCCAAAATGTAAATATGGGGACAGAGAAGATATATTAGGAAGTCGATTTCGTTATTTGCCCATTTTTTTTTAATTTAACATTGCAAAAACGTCAATGTTTTCGTCATTTAAATCATTTATGTAACTGGAAATGTGTGACTACTACCAACTTTTTTAAAAAATAAAGTCAGCGTAAGGATTTAAGCTGGGTATGGGGGGTGTATAACATCTTACTAAAAAACTATTTTGTCATAATTCTTACTTGAGAAAATGATGGAAACACTTTGATGTTTATTAATTATCATTAATTGATCAGAAGTTAGTCTATTCTCATTGAAAAGTCAACTAATTTCGGTCAATTATGATCATTGTTTAGTTTCTTGGTTACATTTTCATTTTTAATGACATCTTTTTAATGTTTCCATTTTAAATATTTCAAGATTCCATTTTAAATAGGCTAAAGAATTACATCTTTTCAATAGAATTCTTATTACTTTCTTCAAAGGAAATAATATATTAAATAATCTACTAGAAAATAAATTATTATTTTATTACTTTGCAGCTTCAGCGCAAGTATTAGGCATGTTTTACAACTGATTAACTTGCTTACTTAAATCTTTGGTTATATATATGGTGCTGTTGATCGCAATAAAAGAGGGATTGCGTAACTAGATGTTTTTTATATCACTTTTACAATTCGTTTTGGAAAAAGAGTCCTTTAGTCTGCTTGTACGTACAGACGGCAAACAGAAAATAATCAGAATGGATTCTGGAACAGTAAAAAATACATATTTCGGCTGAAATCTGATAACCAACATTTTTTAAGATTACAGTATTTTCTTTACTTCATACAAGGAAGTAAAAGAGAGGGATAGAATTTTAACGTGATTTAATGTAATGATAGAATTGTAATGGAATCTTGAATAGGAATGTTTCTGTTATTGTCAGATTTTGAAAGAAATTGTTTTATGTAATTGCTTATGAAATGAATAAATGATATATTTATCTTCAGTTATAATATAAGAATGATGTTATATCAGGAAGTAAATATAAGAAATGAAGAACAAATATGTATATGAAAGTGTGTCTAATTGTTCTTTCATTTCTTAAAGTATCATGCTTTATTGCTATTTTTGCATTAACCTTCAAACTTCTTTATTTTAAAAAATGAAATCTTTTTCAAATTTATATTTATTTAAACATACGTTAAGTTCATAATTTTACATGCGTTAATTTTTGTGCATATTTATAAGGTTAATTTAAAGCAGATAGAATGTGTGAAGAACTCCGTTTCATTATAATTAATGAAACAATTACAATCATAATTGCTTATTTTTAATAATATGTATAAAAGTATATTAAATATGTAATAAAATGCGTTAAGGCTAATTTTTTTAAACAATTTATTAAAAAGAATAGTTCAGCGAAAAACTCAAGTAGCTCTTGTCTAAAATGCAAATCCATCTTTAAAACTATAACATTTCTAGTCCACGGAATATATTTATGTTTTTTATTGTCGATTAAAATACTAAATTCTTTAAGAAAGACTTTAAATATCTGCGTTAAAATACACTCTAATATTTTTGTTAAAAATCTGCTCGAAAGTCTGAATTTCCTGAAAGAAATGTAACTCTGATATTCCAGACTGTGAAAGGACACTACTACGCCCCATTCTCCGCTAATATTACGAGATCATACATAAGGATATTCGTGGACATTGATACTGTAATTTATAGAAATTTATACCATTAACTGTTACTTAAAATAGTGTGCAATCTTATGAACTTGACCTAACGGCTACTATTACCTCTGTACACTGCAACTCTTACTGCAACTCTTCTGGTTTGACAAACTTGACCACTAAGGGTCCTATAAAATGTCCTTCAAATCCCGACATGTACCTGAAATAATATACAAAAGAACTACATATAAAATCATAAGTATTTTAATAATTCGAAAGCTTTTGGTTCAACTTAAATACTATAATGTGCAAAATGAGTCTCGTTTTTTGTGACACGCATTCATTACAGAGAAATCAGAAGTAGACCCTTCTAATTTTTTTATCAGACTGATAGATAAATTCCATTAAGCCCTGAACGAGATTCCAAAATTACAGCCATTATTAGACCACGCACAGTCTCACTTTAAAAGCGAGTGCGGTCAAAAATCAGTCGTCACCTGTGATTCAATATCAGCATGAACTCATGTTAACAAACTGCAGTATTTAACCTGTATTGTGCATAACTGGTACCCGCATAGATTTTTGCACAGAGCAAATTGTTATGAAAGACGAAATAGGACAGTATATAGCCTAAAGCTTAATTCGTTAAAAAATTTAAATTATTATCGAAAGTCTTTTGAAAAAAAATAACTATCAGCTAAAACATTATTTAGCCGGACGTTCAAGCTGAAAGAAATATGATTATAATATTTAAAACTAAACATATTATTAGTGCACTAATACTTTCATTATTAATACGGGAATAGAAAACTAAAAACACAAAATAAACTGAGAAGAAATGTTAAAATATTTTGATTCTTTTTCTCTTAATATTTTTGTTGCTGTTATGAATTTGAATACAAAGTTTCTCGGGCAATTGCGTATTGCACAAGATAAAATGCTATTTTTACTTCATGCAAGATGAATGCGTTTATACAAAACAAAAATACATATATACCTGTGATTCAAAAGTGTCAGGTGGAAATGTAATGGCAGGTAAAGGGGGTGGAAATAAGCAGGTTTTTTAATGGAATGTGTACGCCCTTAATGGCTTGCTGAGGTTCTTAAGGTGCTGTCGAGTGCAAGATAATAGCATTCTAATGGCGTAAAATTTCATTCCCAATCCGAAATTTTAACAGCGTGTATCGCTTCATGAACATGGATCTCGTATGCTGTCTATTCATCTGCAAGGATATATAGATAGGCTGCAAGGATAGAAGGAAGGATTCTCATATACTTTCTTTGAGAAGCTGCTCCGTTTCTGTCGACAGCCCCCTTTATAATATGCATGTTAGAGAGTTCCTTGTTCGTGTAACAATGCATATCGCTTGAAAACCGCACGGTGAATGATAATTTACGCCAGCAGAGCGTTTATGTCTCCGGCTCAATAACGACCACTACATTAACGTATTATTATGGCGTGCACTTATTATAGCAAAATAGGTTCATTTCAGTCTCTTTGTGTTTTATAATCCTGTTGTACATAAATTTCATCCATAACAGTTCCCATTTTTTGGATTTTAACAATTATCCAAAGTAGGTTTTTAAGAATTATCAGAAATAAAACTTCTTTTTTTTTCTTCGATACAATATGTTTCTTTTAATTTAACTAAGTATGATTACACGAATCATAATATTAAAATAAAATGTTCTGCACGAAGTATTTCCAGAGATTTAAATATTACTATGAAAATATGAAAACTTTAAATATTACTATATTTTAAATAAGTTACTATGAAATATTCGTGTAAAAGTAATTGCTTTTCATTTTCTAGTTATTTTCTAACCTACATTCTTCTAATTAATGAACACGGAGCAGAAAAATATTTACTTTGAAAAAATTCTATTCTAAATGGCGAATTGAATGGAATTTAATGAGTTTTCATCTTTCTCGTATTTTACATTTTAATCACGAAAATGTATTCGTGATTTATAGTGAAGCGAAAAAGAGCAGACCTATTCATTTTTTGCACCACATTTTCCTTCAAATAATTTATAAGTGGGTGCTTAGATTATTTGAAATAAAAGCACATTAATATTTGCAATTTATGATTCGATTTTTCACTTAATTTTATGAATTTAAAGATTAAAATTTTTACAATAATTTTAATTATGTTTCAAACCAGGAAATGTGAAACACAAATATTTCTTTCTTTCTTTTTTCATACGAAACATGAAACTCTTTAAATGAAAGAGAGGAAAAAAGATTTATTCAAATATGAAAAAAAATTAATTTTGTCATATCTTATTTTTAAAAGCTTTTATTCAACTTTTATTTCTTATTATTTATTTATCAATCTTGTTTAATATGAATTACATTAATGAGATTAGTCTAAAATGGATTGTATCGATTATTTTAAATCCTTTAATGTCTTACTAACGTATGTTATTCCATTCAAAACATTTATTATGCCAGTCGTGAGATATATTGTCGTAAAGACAATGAATTTTCTGGGCAGAGAACATGAAGAATTTGAAACTACTTATCCGAGATTTTAAGCATGGATCTTAAAATTACTACTTGGAATTGCGACCAATTACATCAAGAGAGAATGCTGTAATTCCTTATGTTTTTCTTCACTTATATATTGATTTTTCAGAGGGCGAGATGCAATCGGTCAAATCAAGATGATATTCAACATCAGAGTAGAGACATTAAGAATTTTAGATAGAAGAACCATGGAAATTCAACATTGCTCTAGACAGGATTCAAGCCACGGATCTTCGAATTGCTATCATTCACACCCCGATAGCATGCATGCGGGAATGCTGTTATTATTTATACTGGAACAAACCAATGTTTTTTATGCATTGAAGTCATTCTCTATTCCAGAATTTTGAACAATTTATTATTAATGCACCTATACTTGGAACCTTTAGAAGCGCTGGAAATATAATTAGTATCCCCCAAACGAGCCGCATATAAATACAGAGAACCCTTGTGTAACATACTTGGACAAGATTTTGATTTGGTGTGTTTTACGAAATTGCATAGTTTGGAATTAAATTTAAAAAATTTATCAAGCTGTCTCTTTGAATATTTCAGACGTAGCAGAAATATATTACAAACACGAATTAATAATGAAATGTACTTTTCAATAATATTAAAAATGCAAGTTACGTATCTTTGTTTATTAATAGGTGAGAGATTAATTAACTGATTTTACGTAAATGTCTTCAAAGCAAATATTAAGAGCATAATTTATTTTGCGCATCTGAAGCACTATACTTTTCATCGTTTTTAATAATATAAGCATTGTGAATGCCTAATTAAGAATTCACCTCGTGAAAGTGATCACTGTCAGTTGCATCAAAAGGCTTACCATTAAAAATTGTTGCAGGAGACTTACGTACTCCTGCGTTTTTGTCTAAGTTCCAATTCTTAAATAAATACTTCTGAAACATCATTTGGCCTTCCGTCTTAAGTATGCGGGACTATACATTTCAAGGCAGACTTCGTAACCTCATTATTTTAGACTTGGCAGCCACATGCTTGGTATGAGCAATACCTTTTTAATCATCATTAAAAGAAATTACTTCCACTATCTAAAACATTTCTACCATTTATGAAAAAAACAACCAAGCAAGAATGTTTAATTAAGGATTGCCTTCAACATGCCTAGATTCTCTGGAACAAAACTAAGGGCAAGAAAATGGTCTAAATTATTCTATATTTTAACTTAATCTGTCCTTATTTAGAAGACATATTCCTTTACAGCGAAGTGGAAGGCTTGCGTTTGAGTTATTAGTCTTGAAATTCAGTTTAATTGCATACACTCTGGCATAAAACTGGCCTGTAGATTTAACGAATCTGATAAGAGATTAAGATTCGCAACCTGAGTAATATTTCATAATGTAACAATCCAAATTAAGTTATTTTATCAGGTCTGTTACTAAACTTTACCTGCAATGTTAAATGACTATTTAATGATGATTCTGACACAGCTAATGTGTCTCCCGTAATTATGATGTAGAAGGATAATTAGAGGAAAAGTTTATGTTATTTCCCGTTCGACTTATAAAACTTACTGACCTATAAAAACTGATAAACAATTTGCTTATACATTAAAGGACTTCCCTTACAATAAATTTGCTAATAAGGAAGAACAATAAACGGCAGATTCTTATTTATTGCACATATAAAATATAATTGTAAGAACAGTGATTGAATTTGCGGATAGTTTGGAGTACAAGAATGCAGAATACAGTGCACAGAGCTGACACCTCTGGCAGAAACAGCTACTGTAATCGGCTAAGCGTCGAGTCAAAGTGAGCGTGGATGACAGATGCTAACACTTCATTCCATGCAGTTACAACTCTGCAGATTTTATCATTCGTAGTAGCTGGAGAGTTACGGCAAGCCACTCTCTCGGCAACCCATTATCAAATGTTGTCTGTGGGTAAGCTATCTAAGTGCGGGTCAGAGCAACCTTCAGACATTCCGTATTAAAGAAGGTGAAGAGAGCGCAGTGTACATACGGTGGGTACTTAATGTTGATGAAAGCTAGCCTGACGCAGGCCTTGAAGATAGGGCACAGTCATAAGTCTTAATATAGCAGAAATGTAACAGTGACTGTCAACATTATTTGCTACAACAGGTGACTGCGATATATGCACAGTGGCCCCATAGCCGCACGTCAGGTGCTAGGCTCATATTACGTATAACAAATTTTATAACTTTCGTAAATTTTTAATTTAAAAAAATAAGAAAAGTTTAAATTTTATTAGCAATCTTTTTGAAGTGTTAGACTCTGAATGAAAATTTCATCTTGCAGTTTTTAAAGACTTTTATAAAGCTGAGAATTTTTTCTTTAAGCAATTTGTAAAGCATTAATTTTTGTAATAAATGTGATTTCTTTCTTATATATTTTAATTTCCTTCCCAAAAGATTAACTTCAAAATTTGAAAATATACCACATCCAACTCTTATTTTTAATGAAATGACCAATCAATTTCAAGAGAATACGAAACAGATATTCTTCCTCAAAGAGCAAAATTTTGTCACAAGAATTGTGCGGTCTTTATGAATATATTTGCAATAATAAATGATCATCGTTTGTTCAAAATAAAGCGGTTCGTTGATTCACAGGTCTAATTTCTCCTTTCTTGTGCTTCACAAAATGCTATTTATCAAGTCCGTAGCTGTGAAAATTTGGCAACGAACCTTGATAAATTTTAATGAAGCTAACTGAAATAGGCAAAGCAATACATTGTGACTGATCTCGCTTGTTTGATATCAGAGCAAGCGCATGAAATTCATCGCGACAAAGAGGCACGTTTGTGCCTGTCGTTGGCAAAGCCTTGGACTTCATACAGGTGACAATACGACTTCGCACAGTTCCACCCCTAATTTTTCCCGGGGCTGCAAGGATCTCCTGCCGCTTTTCTATACAACAACCTCCCGAGAGAACTTTCGGTTCGCCGCATAATTTGAGTGCCTCATGCCGCAAACACATTATGCATTTAAAAATATCCATGCGTTCTCCGGCATTCGACACCCTGCCTTTCTAGTACGGCAGTCAGAGTAACTAGCCACTATTCAGAGTGCGTAGCTAAACACAGTGGAAAAAAATACTAAAGATTTCCATAGTTTATTTTTATTAAAACGTAACGAAATGCTTCCTTTTAAACAGAACGTAAATCACTTGAAAATATTCTACTATTTGCATAAAATTATTCACTTAATTTT
Source organism: Stegodyphus mimosarum (assembly GCA_000611955.2). NCBI lineage: Eukaryota > Metazoa > Arthropoda > Arachnida > Araneae > Eresidae > Stegodyphus > Stegodyphus mimosarum. The sequence continues at coordinate 179,284 of KK115733.1, forward strand.
GTAATATTATTTAAACTGTTTCATTGCTACTATTATAGATTATTTTCTCCCTTTTTTCGGCATGTCTTCGTGGTATAATTGGAAGTATACGCGATGCATATCTAAAAGGTTCAGGTTTCGAGACCCGAAGAGGGTATTGCACATTTTTCATATCATTAGTACAACAATTGTTAAAAACTCAAGTTTTAAAATACATTTTTAATTAATTCAAGCCATAATTCACGTACCGTTTATGACCTATAAAAATAGTATTTAGAACTTAATTCTGTTTACATATTAAAAATAAATTACATAAAATAATATATTTGGATTTCAACCTCAATTTGTTTTGATATCTAGTATTAATCTACTGACAAGTAAATCTGAGCTAAGATCCAAGATCCTGAGTTAAAATAAATCGAAATACCGCCTAGAAAATAAACATATTATAATATACAATTTAAAATGAACATATTATAATTATTTATAGAAAATAAACATGCATACTGTGCCTTAAAAGTTCTGCAATTTGTTAGCATTTGCTGAATGAAATTGGTTTTAAATATTACAGTATTAGCAATTAATTCCAACTCTGACTTAACTGACAATTTGTTTTTTTTTAATTGTAGGTAACAATTTTACTAAACGTTGGTGCCCAAAAAATGTCCTGAAGTTAGGTACAGAAGAAATGAACCATGTTGGGGATACGTAGGTAAGATTTACTGAAAAGGTATGAATTTTACGAAGAAATATCACGTTTAAAAAGGAACAAATATATTAAGCACAGCAAAGTAAGTAGCCTTAACCACCTCTTTTTCGATAAGAATGAGATTCTTTGTGTAAAAGGACGTTTACAAAATGCAGACCTTTATCAAAATAAAACACACATATTCTAAAACTTTGACTTCTCGACACAAAACATACTAAGATTATTATTAAATCCCTTCATAAGAGGGATTTATATGTAGGTCCTCCAACGTAGTTGCATAGCGTTACACAAGAGGTTTAGGGAGTCATTAGGCGTTTCTGAAGCGGGAGTTATGAAAAATAAGGAATGCCCTCGCCGGGACTCCAACCAAAGACCTCTCGAACACGCGCCGACTATGCTGACCACTACATCACGAAGGCATGTTATGAAGGCGGGAGAAATACCTTATATATTCCCCCTTTTAAAAGGCGACTGGGAATTAGGGGACCCAATTGCCAAATCCCGGTGGTGGCGAATCATTATCCACCAACCTTCTAGTTCGAGCTCCACTGTAGAGACATTAGGTTATTTAGAAGCAGATGATGTAAAAAATGAACAATGCCCTCCCCGGGACTCGAACCACGGACGTCTCGAATACGCGCCGGGCGTACTGACCACTATACCAGGAAGGCATGCGAATAAGTTGGGAGATATACCTTATAAATCTACAGGAGGAAAACATTTATTTCGAAAAATTATAAGCGTGCGGATAAAGTGCTTTTAAATGTAAATTCACAACTTCTGAGCAACATTTAGGAAATTTAGGCAAAGAAAGTGTTTACCCATGTCCTCTTTTTTAAAACTCTGGGATCAATTTATGTGGCCCATTTTTTATTAAATACAAGGGCCAATGACAATGAAAGGGCGTTTTGGTTTTTGAAAAAATTATGTCTCAATATTTCTATGCTTTGTCACTAAAACTATTCATTTATAGCTATTAACTCATCAACAGTTGCTTTAAAATGTTTCTTCGCAAGACGAGGAAAATCTTGTTTATAGTTTGATAATGCTCTTAACTTTGTTGGAGCAAATTAAAAAATATAGATAAAGCTTTTCCCCTCTCCTATCTTGCGTTGTTATTGGCCATTTATAATGCTTTTTTCTTTGCAGATATTTTAGGCCAGTAATTTTCGGCATACGTATGTCTTTTCAACGCCATTTATACTTTTATGTTTCTTCAATGTATTTGTCTAATTGCGAAGGAAAAATTGAATGCTTGTCATTCGAAACGTTTGACATGTTTCAACTATAACTGTAATAGAGAGAATTATGTTGCTTTAAATCATCGCAATCTTGAACGCATAGAATCAAATAACAGTATCTGAATTTGTATTTCATTAGCTTAGGGCATAAAAAGCTAAGGGTTTATATATCGGAGAAGTCCTTTATGTCCACACTGTATTTGCTTTTTTATTAAAGACTATTGCATTTTCTTGTAAACTGTATACATGCTGAGCTGTAATGACAAAGTAAAATTGAAATTTGAAATTTCAACACGGGATGTATGTTACATCATTTGACGTAAAATAGATTTTCCTGGGCATGAATGGCCCTTTAGCAGCAATTTGATAAAACGATCAAATGCATAGAAAGCAGAACAGCGGGATCGAGTCTCCTGAGCATCGCAAGAATTTAAAAATTCATATTTTCTATGATTATGAAAATAAAAAGCTGTTTTTAAAAGATAAAATAAAAAGATGCTTATGTTTTTGCATTCTTTAATGTGAGGCATTAAAGGAAACGACAGAATTAAAGCCATTTAAAGAATCTCTCCATAAAATTAAACCATTGGAAGAATCTCTCCATTAAAAGAGTCGATAAAAGTTAAAAACTAAGTTGAATTTTTGACATAAGAAAATTCGCATGTTAAAGATATTCTGCATTGAGGTAAATATGCAGTTGGATATAAACACATCCAAGAAGGCTACATATCCGAGGACACAGCAGCTTCGTAAAGGAGTTTCTATTGGACACATACATTACACGTATTTCGTGGTTGGAAGAACTATTAAAGCTTTATAAAAAACCATTTTGTCTTTTAATTGTCTTTAAAGCATTGCATCTGTCGAAGCTTCTAGAATAATAAATTGACGAGATGAATGTAACAGAAAGCTATTGTGCAAAGGATTGTTACGAATTTTGTATACGGATAGATGATTTTTGTGCAATTATATGTGAAATTGTTGTATTTTTTCGTGTAATGTAACATGAAAAGACGAGAGGGAGAAGCTATGCCAAAAATGTAAGAATACAGGGGCAAGTCTGTTTAATATTGAATAAATGAGTATCCCAGTAATTTCGAGAGATATCGCCAAGCTGGCAACAGCTTTTCCAACTAATTTTACAGCCACATTTGGCGAAAAATCGCCAAAAGTCGCCAATTGGCAACCATTTTGGGGCATTTTGGTCCGGTCCCTGTATCACCATAGTAGATATTGTAATTGAATAAATGTAATTGATCACTATATTAACTGTAATCGTAATTCGAGCCTCATATTGCCTTTCAGTAATTTTGAGAAACAGAAAGTACTAGAAGTATTTCGGAGATCGGTGAAAACTATATAAGGCCGGAGAAAGCATCAGCTCTGAGTTCACCTGTTACTCTGTCTTCGAACCTACGATTCACACTACGACCCACCTACGACCTACGATTTCTACACTTCATGCGCTTCTGAAAGCACTAATATCGTGATAAGCCCGAGCACATCGTGCACCCTGCACGCTACTCGTGTCATAGAGCGGTACAGGGAACATACTCCCGTTCTTGCTGTTGCTATTAGTTCGGCGTCAGTTCGGATTACTGAGATATCTCCGGATAGCTTTTTCTTTAACTGCGCTTTACATTGCGTTGTGTTTACGTTCATAGTAATTTCAAATGTAACTACTGATTGTGCTCTGTGATATTCTGAAGAGTTGTATGGCTATATTTGCAGAAAAGTCCAGAACTCTAAAGTGTTTCTTTTGATAAAATACATTTTATCAATCTATCATCGGGCCTGCGTGCATTCAATCTATTACGAAGCCGTATGCACGCAACAATACTAAACTCATTTTGGGTCAGAAATATATATTTGTAGTTCTTATCTAAATTTATTTAAAATAAACCTGCTGTGTTTTATATTGTTCTTATGACAAAAAATATTAAAAAATGTGAATATTTTCAGATTTTATATTACGAACAAAAGGGCGTTTATTCCATTTACACACACACACACACACACACGGTTCGAGAGAGAATTTGGCTAATGTCTCTTTGGGCTAAAAATATTTAAGAAGAGCATATTTTTTTTGCGTTTGCAATAGACAGTCTCGCGCGCTGAAGATAAATATGTTTTATCCCGTACAATGTTGCCCCAGTTTGCTTTGAAATCATTGTCTTCACAAAATAGAATATAGATAATAAAACAAATTCGAAATTCAAAAGTAGAGTTACCAGGTGCCCATATTCGGGCGGAGGATTACGTTACTCAAAATTTGATGGCTCTGCGTACCGTTGTTTTTTTTTTTCAAAATGAGAGAAACATACACACATTTATGCAGATTCTTCGTTATTTAATTTCTTTAAATATATAGAGGGAGATAATATCTAGCGGCAAAAATTTGAAAAGTCATTCAACGCAAAATACCGTTTCGAGGCTAATAGTCATTTTGGGCTAACGCCCCTTTGGGTTAATAATTGATTTCCAGGCTAATTTTAATAAATAACTGCAGCAAGATTTAATCTTAGATCCACTAAAAACAAGATAAAAAAGTAATATTACTGACTTAGTTTTATCCTTCTCCCGTATAAATTGTATTTATTCTTTAATGTACTATTCTTTCGAAATAAAGTGTTTTAGTATCATACTAAAAATAAGAGATTTAGTTTAATCCTAGATAATCCACTTTTCTATTCAAGTAAATATTTAAATTTATAAAATGACCATTGAACATTGTTTTTAAACTACCATTTCTATATAAAAGTTCTGCGTACTAAATCAAAGCAATTTAGGAAATAAAACTTTTTATCACTGGAATTTATTTATGAAATATTTCCTTCTCGATAATTAAGAATAAATTAATTTACAGATCTTAGAATGCCTTTAGTCAAGAACCATAACTTCTGACGTGAGAAAATTAACATTTGCTGCTCATCGGTAAAATAGCGCATAACTGCAAAGAAGGAGAATTCCTTCCCCAAACAGTAACAGTTAATTGGACAAATATTTGATGTACAGAAGGTTGTCTTTAGGAAAAGCCAAACTCATTTTCTGCTGGAAGAAAAATCAAAGTTTAATATATATTAGAGTGTGATTGCAGTGCCTTGTGTGCTAGTGCTTATTAGATGTTCAGTTATATGTTATTAAATTTTCTTGTCACTGGTGGATAAACTTTCAGTGAACTGGATCATTCATTGAGAATTAATGCTTTAATAATTGAAGATTCTATATTCAAGAACTCAGTTATTGAGCAGTAATCTTTGACTGATACATGAAGGATTTTATATTGAAGGTTTACTGATATTAGACTCATCTGCTGATAAGTTTATCTGTTTTTCACTGTATGTTACATTTATTATGTTACAAAACGTTATACCATTATTCAGTCATGCAGCTTGGCAAATTGCTAATTTTCAGCAATTTACTAAGCTGTGTGAGTAATTACTTTGCGAAGCTCCCTTCCTAATTTTGTGTAGAAGTTATTTTACCAACCATACTGACAATATTAAGACTAACGCCACCGACCATGACTAAAATGGGAAGGAAACAGCTCACTCTTTAATCTTGACCGAGAAGACTGTTGTTTAGATGACAACAGGTGCGAAAATCACAACTGGCTTTATAGTTAAAACATCAAACATCATTTTTATTTTGTACAGGAACAAATATTCAGAAATATATTTTTGCTTAAAACTGGTGCAACACTAGTGGTACTAAACGGGTCCTATACTCTCCATATACGAAAGAAATTTACGTGCTAAACAAAAGAGAAGAAAGGCAAAGCGAAAGACGTGGTTTACTCAAGAAATAGCAGGCGAAAAAAAAACGATGCGTACTAACTTCGGTTATATCTATTGCTTGAAAATCATTGCTTTAATTCTGAGTAGCGTTTGGACTAAAGATGTCGCATTGCAAAGACACTGAAG
>KK115733.1:185352-238063 GCA_000611955.2 Stegodyphus mimosarum
GCAACAGTGAATAGGTACTGCTATACAATAATAATTAACAATGACATCTGGTGAATTTAATAAAATATATTTTAAATTATTTAAAAGCTTTTACAAGATAAATACACTACTTATTGAACGAAAACTTTTTATATGTATGCCTAATTAAACGTTTCTAAATAATTTATTTATTTTATCAGAACGAGTTTCTGTAGCATTTGGAATATCAAATGGTATGATACATTTGCAGCGATTTGAGTTATAATCGAGTTTACAGCTGATATTGTAATCTTCGTTGCTGTTGTGACTTTTCGTTGGCAAGAGCCTTGCGTACGATTTAGCTTACAGTACGCCTTTCTCAGTTCCACCCCAGGTTTGATGGATAATACCTGGGGGGACGATTGCAAAGATCTCCCACACCTCTTCCCCTACCAACAACTTCTCGAGAGGATTTCTGCTCGCCGCGTGTTTACAGTGTCTCCATGCTGCACAAATACTATGCATTAACAAACATTTATGCCTTCTCCGAGAGTCGAACCTGGGCCCTTCGGTACGGCAATCAACTTCGCAAACCACTATCCCGGTTGGGCGGCATTGAAATCTTTCTAAATTAAAATTCCTACGTGCACATTCCTTTAAAAGTATTTAAATATCTTGAACTTCACTTAGAAATAAAAGTTTCAGTGCCATTCTTTGGGTATAGCTGGTTTAAAATGACATATTTTAAACGCAGTTCATAACTGTTTTCTATTTTTGTTAGGAATTGTTGGCTGCCAACTGGGTGGAGTTGACTAACCTAAACAAATTTAACCATTGCGTTGTGTTAATTAAAAAAAGTTTGTGCATACAACCCGATGAACCTTGATATTAGTGAAACAATGTAGTGTTAACATATTTTAAAAGGAAACACATGAATCAGTAATACTAAAAAAACTATAGAATTTATTATAATTTTTCTTTAAGCATATCCATATTTTTAATGCTAAACCTTTCCCCGCCTCCGGAAGTAAGAAAATAACCTAGATAATTGCCCAATTTTTATTTTTCATTTACTGAGTAACTTAAACATGTGTTTTCAACTAATTTCTATTAAGTTCAAAATAAACCACGTGAAACTTCTATAACAATTAATTAAGAAATAACTATTTCATTGAGTTGGAATTTATAAAATTCTTGACCACTATTTCAACGTTAATACTGGGTTTCACAATCCAGCAGTTTTAAAATAACAACTTAAAAATTCAAAAGCTATTAGTTAATCATAACTATTTTTTAGAGTTAAAAATATAAAATTCATAACAACTATTAACCTTAACAATTTTAAGGTTCTTACTCCTTATTAATTCAAGAAAATACAAAATTTCTATAAATTCAGAACAGAGTTAAATATTTATCGTATAGCACAAAACAAAATAAATAAAAGGAAAACTACTATCATTTTCAACTAACTGAGCTATACCAAAACCACACTTTTAAGAAAATTTATAGTATTAAAACTTGAGCTATTTTAAGACAGCAATTTTTTACTTTAATCTCTGCAAAGTCAGTAAGATCATCAAAAGATGCTAAAATTTAAATTCCTCAACATCTCAAATCCTTTAAAGCAAACATTGAAATTAAAACATAATTACATTTTGAAAATAATTGAATCCTTGCTATTTTAGGAGATAGTTAATACCTGTAATTTTAAGTAAAATTTTCTTAAGAACTAAAGAGTACAGGAAAATAAATCTTATCAGAAGATTCCCAAACGTGAACTTTGTAGGAAAGAAAATGATGTAGAAGAAAGTTCAGCAGCATGACTTCGGCGATATGTCTGGAAGAATCGATGGTCAGGCCCAAACTCATCGGTGAACAGCAGGATGGACATCTTCACAGCAGACATTTAGAACTTCATCCGGCAGGACGGGAGACGCACAGTAGAATGGAATAAGAAAACAGGACAAGCAAGCATCTAGATCCGGGAACTGCAACAGTTACCTGGAAGCCGAAATCATAAGATTTTCTTAGAAATAATTTTTTTTCTTAAATTAATGGGACAGTCTGTGCCCCTAGGAAATCTTGAATTTTGAATGGAATTCGGAAATAAATTTTAATTATCTCATAATGAAGATTTTTCTCTCGAGGAGCAAATAATTTAGAACTTTAGCCCATCATTACGATAAAGGCGAAAGGAGCCATAAGCCCTGACAACGAAGAAGTCTCATCGAAGCTGCACAAAAAAAAACTCGTGCTCAGAGCACGCGTGTGGAAGTAACAGCGTTAAATGAGCCGAAGAAAGAGAGAGAATGACACCTGCACTGGCTTTTTGTCAAGTCAGAAAACCAGATATCGCCAATCTCTGCTAAACCCGGTGAAAAAATCCAGAACTTCACACCCCGAACAAACCCCTGCAAAATCTTCTAAATTCCGAGGAGAACTAAAACACAAATTCAAATCTCGCCAAGCACGACAAAGGAAAATGCGAAGAATCCGACGCAAGCGTGAGAAAAACTTGCAAATCCAACCCCGACCGGAAATTCTGAAGCAAAGACTTAGAATCCAACTACAAGTGCGAACTTTTTTTCAATCATTCCCCGCGAAGTGCAAAAACTATGTTAAATAATTAACTGTAACTTAAAAACTGTTTAAGTTAGAAACTTGAAAGTGATCTTAAATTAAAAGGCTAATTTTTCTGCATCCAGTGGTATAAATTAATGGAGGATCAACTTAAGTTAAGTAATTTTAAATCAAGTTTATTACCTAGAAAAGCACCTAATTCCATTGTGTGTTCAACGCGTTTACGAATAACCAGTTGAAGAAGCGTACAAATCTAAAGTACCAAAACCCTTAATTAAAATTAAACTAAAGCAAATATAAGTACAGCATATTAAATAAAATAACGTTGTGTAGCATAAATTTAGAATACTAAAAATTAGATCTTAAGTCAGACTTAAATAACTAAGTGAATTTGCTACACAACAGAATTATAACTGCAGTAATATTCCCAGTTTTACCCATTGTTACATCTAGAATTCTTCTCCGAAAGATATAAATATTCCAGAAATCATAATACTTTCCCTGTGTCCTTATTATCGACTGTTTAGGAAGAATTTAAAGCTTCCTGAAATTTTCGGAATTCACTGAATGCAAGAAATATCCCTTTTGTTTTTTCTCTATTTTTCATTCTAACGTCTGCAATATTTTATAATTTTCATTTTTGGTCTTTTCTATTTGAAAAGCTTATTGTTTGTCTTCTTATTTGTCTACTCTTTGATTTCTGCTTCTGATGCTATTTCCTATAGTTATTTATTATCTCTAATTCGCTAATCGAATAATTTATTTTCACTACCATGCGTTGTCATCTTTCACTGCATCTACACATCTACTTTTGATATTACTTTCTGAAATTGACATCATCATTAGGTAATTTCTCCAAAGATAAGATCTTTTTTTATCTACTGACGAAGTAACGATCTTTTTTATCTACGACTGAAAAGTAAGTTTGACTTCTTTGGCTATAAACTTAAATTAGTCAAATTTGTTTCAACTATAAAGCTAGGTATAGCTTCAGATGAACAGCGATTTACTCCACAGTTACGTGCGCTATTTCTCATAAATTGAATAATTTTTATTTCTTCTGACCACTTTCTCATATTATCTGTTTCAAGACATGCGGATAACATATTTTCAGTCCCCTGCCGTGGTCGTTCAACTGAATTTTCTGATTGACTGTGGCTTGGCATTCGATGACCAGTTCTGAGTAGTTTATCTCATAATTCATAAACTTCTTCAGCAATTTCTATCAGCAGTTTCTCAATAATTTTCATTTTTTAAAATAAACGCTAGTCCAAATAACGTGATTCCTTGCCTCTTCTAACTTATTCGTCTTAAATATATTAATTGAATATATTTCGTCAGGTGAATTTGATAGTTCTAAATAAATTTATTATTTCCTTCCCTTGAAACTGCATGTCGATGACATATACAGGATGTTTCTAAATTCGACCGAAAAATTCAGAAGGGTGAAATTAGGGATCAAGAGGATGACACATTGCCATAGAATACGGGCATATATTGCCATATATGTCTACAGAATGATATTTTTAATGCCTTTATTTAATTATGTGTATTTAGTGCTCTTTTTTATTCTGTTATTTATAAGGATAGTTACTTACTAAGTGAATTATTTTTGCATTTATATATAGTATTTAAATCCTAATTCTTGTAAGAATCAAATCATATTGGATAAATTGTTTAAAGGAAAATGAACTTCTAAATCTAATATATGCGTAAAATGATCAACAGTTTTATATTTATTACCACTTTTCTAAATACATGGATGTGAAACTTTCGAAGTTACCTTCATTTTGTCAATAAATATCTACTAAATGTGTTATATAAAATTCAAGACTGCGATAAACATGCAAATATAGTTAAAATGAATAAGAATAATGCAGTTTAACTAACTAGAGACAGAAGATGAATTTCAAGACTTATTTCAAGTTAAAAATTGTACTTTTTGTACAAATACTAAGATCCGCTGAAGATTTCTTTAACCCAGGGTTTCAAAACATCTCTTGAAATTAATCCATTAGAGCATTTTTTTTGGGTGCAATGAAAATATTTGTTCTTTATGCAATGAAATATATTTTGTATTCCTCATATTTTTTATTTATAAGAAAACTGTTTGTAAACGTGCTATTTGTATGTTATACAGTTTACTTGTAATAACAATGCAAATTACTTTCTGAGGTAATATGACACAGTGCAATTCAAAACATTTAAGTCCTGCACTCTTAAAAAACTGCCAGATGTCATAGGACTCCTTTCCAACCTGTAATTAAAAACACTCCGGCAATGAAAAAGGTTTGAAATAAGCTTTTATTTTTCTTGCTGTGGAAAAACAGAAAGAGAAATGAAAACATTTAATTGCAAAGTTTACCGCTTCTACAAACTTTGGCTTAGACCCTCAAATTTTCGCAAGCAATTACTACTAGCAAAGCTAAACCTGAAATAAATTATTGGTCAGCGAAAGCCGCTGAAAGCTATCTCCCGAAATTAATATGTCTTTGCCTAAATGCATTAATTGCTATACATTTTGGTGAGAGAAGATGAAAGTAGAAGTGAAATAAAAGGCAAAGTAATAAGATAACTGGTTCATTAACATAAAAGTCTTACAAACTATATATTTAAAAAGGCAATATAGAAAAGCCTAACCCCTTAAAAGGCGTAATAATCGGTTGTATTTCAATTAACAGCCTTCAAACATTTTGTTTTTTTATCATTAGCTGCACAGCTACTCCAGTAAAAGCACACGTCGCCTGAATGGTCAAGTCAATAGATTCATGTAACTACAGTCTGGGGACTAACCTTCTAAGAAATGTTCTTTCTTTGGGAAATGTTCCTCTGAAAGGAGCTGAGCTGGAAGGTTATTAATGAATGAAGGCTTAATATTAAATACAAAACTGGAGGTGATCTGAGCTAAGCTTCATGCACCCATGATAAGCATAGCTGTACATAACGATCAAGCTAAGTTGTTGATACACACATCCCGAATCCAGGCCTATTATTAGGTCACCGTTTAGTAGAATTGCATTGCTTTACGATATTCAAAAGATATTTTCTTAAAAAAAATTCAATACTAAAAATTCTTCTTTATTTTTTTGGCATGACAACATGTATAACAGTTATCTTTCAGCTTCCTTTTGAATTGGGTTACCATGAAAAAAAAATCTGATGTATACACCACATGACTTCCTTGCACGGAATATTAAATTCTAAGCACTTTTCCTGCATTTCATTTAAACTCATTGAACTGAGTTAAATCTACTTCATCGATAGAGCATAAACCAGAATAGAATAAATGCGCTCTTTAAGATTCACTATATTTATTTACCGTAGCGAGACTCAGGCGCTAGGGTTACTTAACAGCTTTACATCTCATTCATTTTATAACTCAGAATACGCAAAAATTATATCATCTGAAGAATTATCTAATCGTTGCGATATGTTCTATTCAAATACTACAATAAATCCAAACGATGTACTATAAAAGAAATTAAACAAATAAAAAAGAAACAGTTTTTCACGGTCGATTCAGCGCCGCTTACCTAATGCGAATGAGCTATTCGTAAACATTCTCTTCTGCCCGAGACATACTGGCGACAATATGTGCTGCTAATACGAAACACTTACTTCCTGGAATTTCATTAGTGATATATTTCCATTCAATTAATTCAATTCTCACTTCGTGGCAAGGCAAACATACTCAAAACTCAAAATATCTTCATGAAAAATTAAAAGATATAGAAAAACATAAAACACCAAACAGAGTTAAATTAGTTTTAAAAAATACGGTTAAAATTAGAGTGTCTGCGCAAAAACAAGCAATTCGATCAGCAGGTAGGAAGGCAGATTTTTCGGCGCACAAAACTAAATGTTTCTTTTTGGTCCCATTCGGCAAAAAGACACTGAAGGTGCGGAAAGACTTTCACAATTCTGCGATTTCAAATGTAAACAAATAGGGCTACTATGGCTTAGCCGCACTTAAACAACTTTAAAATTGTTGATAATTCTACAACTATTGCATGCAGATTAAGTAAATCATAAAATCATTCACCGAAACGTAAAGGTAACATAATTCAACCAGCATTAAAGCAAAAAATGCGCAATTTACCAATATAATAAGGAAAAAAAACTGAGCTTCCCGAGGCGAGTATCAGAGTGCATATATACATACACTTTTCATGTAGCTGACTACGACCAAAAAAGGAGATGCAGAACTGCATGTTACAGGAGTCCTATATACAAAATTTCAACTTTCTGAGGTTACTCGTTTTTGAGTTATGCGAGACATACATACATACTTACCTACGTTCAGATGCCACGAAAAAATCTCTTTTGAATCCATTTTAAATCAGTTTTACAATGCGTTTGGGATAAAGAGTCCTTTATTCTGTCCTTACGTACAGATATCACGCAAAAACATCGTTAAATTGCATTCGATAGCAGCCAAAACGGATATTTTCGTTGAAATATGATAATCGAAATTTTTCGCGTTTACAATACTCCTTTACTTCGTGCAAAAAAGTAAAAATTGTGTTTGCATTTTAACGTTTTGTAGTGTCAAGTTGTAAGGTATAGTTATGTTTTTTATTGTGACATTGTTTGTTTTGTGAGAGACACCGGAGTTTGGTGATTCTGAAATTTAGCAGTTAAAATGTAAGGCGATCCAAAATTTGACCCGAATTAAGATGAGCTTAATTCCACAGCTATTAGTTTATCATTAATCTCATATGCAACAAATAAAACGCATTTCGCAGGTTTGGAAACGCGCTTAGATGTTGATCATATTTCCTTAAATGAATGCCGAATTATCTGCTAAGCTATGAAAATTTGCTCGAATTAAGTGTATGTAAGAATGTTATTATTGTATTTTTACCTTTCATATAACTAAACGAAAGCATTTAAAACACATGAGGAGTACAAACTTAATGATTTACTTTTCATTTCATGCCTTACATCTTCCTCTGTGCCAGTAGATTTCAAAAATAAAATTACTTGAAATTAAATTTATTATTTGGAATCATCACTATAATGCACTTTAATAATACAATTAATCCTCCTAATAAATCTTTCTGCATTTTTCTTCGACACATAAAACGCATTTCGCAGAATTAGAAATTTTCGCAGAATTAGAAATTTCGAACTATAGAATATAAAACGTCTAATACACTTTCGCTGACATTTGACCCATAAATCATTTAGTTGCTTTCTCTAAGTAGTAACCACTAACTCCACAAGAGCAAGTATAAGAAATACGATATTTCCTTATATTCTTCATCACCAAAATTGTGAGTAGAGATAGGTACCACACCTAGTCAAACAAATCCAAGTAATAATGAATTACCCTCCTGCAGAAACCTTAAGATTTTGTGAATGAAGAATAAACTGTAATCGGGATTTTCCGGGATTCGAACCATTGACTTCCTAGTTTATAGCTAGATGTACTAATCATCTAGCTACCAACAAAACGATAGCACACACAGGGGATTGCAAAAATTTCTGATAATGCTACGATGGGGCAAATGCTTCCAACTATACTCATAAGTGTATATGAGAAAATTTAAATTTTTTTGACATATTTTGTTACTTACTGCTTTTGCATGTTTCCTATAATAATTACAATTACGACTTTTATTGAATTAGAAATAATTTAAATTAAGTTAATAATTTGAAATTTGAAATTAATTCAAATTTGAAAGTAATATTCAACATCAGAATTCTTAAAAGTTTTGAAAACTCATATTAGTCTCATAACATCATGATATGCGAAGAGCAGAAGTTGTAATACTAAATGAGAGAGAAAACTTCATAACATTTATTACTCTAATTAATTTTCTGTCTTTGCTTAAATTTCTGATTTTAATTTTATTCAGTTATATATGCAGCAACAACTAGCATTAGACATAATTTAATATTGATTTGCTTTATAGTTTAGCTAAACAAAAATGCTTTCTATTTAGTCAAAAATTTCAGCTCTCAGAGACAATATAGAAGCTTCGCTAATTATTCTTGAGAGGAAAAAATAAATTATGATAAATTCATTTTCAATAAAATTATTGTTTGGAATTTACAAATGTAGAAGGGTATATTATGAAACCACATAATAGAATAATACAGTAATCATGCACCTCTTCCATAATTTGCTGGCCAACCTGTCCGAGGTCCGAGTTCTGTCCGAGGTTCGAATCCTGCAAACGAGCCTACTGCGTGTAAGTTTTTGCGGTTTTGCACATGTGTAATATATATGTATACAAGTAAATTTTGCTTATAAAATCCTCCACAAAGTTATGTCTCATCTTAGGCAAATAGTCCTCGAGTGTTTTGCTATAATCAAACAAACCAAACCAAAACCCGTAAACTGCTATCGAAAAAACCAATGTCCTAAAGTATATTTATTTGCGAGTTTATTGGTCATTCAGGTGGGGATGATGAATAAAGTACTTCTTCAAGATATATAAATGTTAGTAATTTTTAGAAAAGTTAATGGCTTTGGTTTTCTTTTACTGGTTTCATAAATTATTGCCCTCACAATTTATTTGCATTGAATGCAAGTATTATGTACCTAGAAACTTGATATGTTTAAAATAGTTATACAGGTATATTTGCAATTTGACTGCCGATACGCGTAAGGATAAATTGCATGAACGGACCACACTAAATTATTCCAAAAAAAATAAATAAAAATTTTCCACCAAATGTTCATTTAAAAAACATCATTCCAGAAACAGTCAGTATCTTAAGTTTAGTTGTGTGACAAATATTTATTGCACTCCATGCTTCCGTCGTAAACATTCAAAGGATAAGTAAATATTACTAAGTGCATTATCAAAAAATATGCAACTGTTATTCTCAAAACTGGAATTTTTATTATTGGTTTATGTATATGCTGATATTTGTACATATCCTAGACTTCCATATATAGGCTATCATCTTCATGTATAATTCGGATTGTGATCAGTGTACTTACATCATATTTCTTTCGAAATATGTATTACATTTATATTAGATCATTCCAAATCTCAAATATAAGTATATTTGCAATTCATAAGGTAGGCTTGAAAAAGAACGTAACTGCAGATTATTATATATAAGACGCAACATCATATTTTGTATTAACTTTACATAACTTTTAACAATATTTTTTCGTTCCAGAACACTGAAGCACATATTCCTATATTTCGAACACCAATTTGTAAACAAACAAAATGAATGCTACATCCAAATTTTAGAAATATATATGTTTTTACGAGTAAGAAAGAAATACATTTATGATGTTATATACGTTATAATTTGGGATCCATTTGAGCAGAGTGATTTGGAGTCCGAAGAAATTCATAATCCCCTATTAAAACTGCAGAAATTTTGACACTGGTGAGGCCGTGTTTACAATGAATTGTGACGCTGATGCGACATTGAATTGTAATACATGTGCGGCAATAAATTGCAACATTATGTGCGGCCACAAACGTAACACTACTGTGACCCACATGTGGATCATGAAATCCCGAAAACAAATTTATTATCATAACCGCAGGCAGCGGTTAAAGTGTTAATGACTACCGTTTTCAATTTCTTCAGAAATAAGCAACAACCTATGTTTCTTTGACGAGGCTTACATTACTTTCCATGAAGTGGTAAATTGCTCGGGTCTAGGCTACGGAAACCCACAAAACTTTCATGAAAAATGAAATCGTAGCAAGAGAACAATGATCTGATAGGTTCTTTTATTCTCTTACCAAAAACTCAATTGCCGCGATATAAAAATGTATTGCACCTAAATTTTAATCAAGGGTTTCCTAATTAAAATCCAATAATTTTAACACATGTGTCCAATAATTTTTTAGACTTTTTGGAAGCAAAATTTGGTAATGGTACAGTAGGAATGCAGCACTATCGAATGTTTTGACCATTAATGAGCCTAAATTTAAAGCATTGCAATATTGTTTAGGAGAGAGATGTTGGTGAGGTCTTAAAAAAAGTAATATCAAGTCAATCTGTCGATCTGGAGGAATTATAATCCGTAATTATTAAATTATATAAAACACAAATGAGGACTTTTGCTGAACTCATATCGTAAGTATGACGACTCCGCCTTTGGAAAGAAGCAAGAAATTTCATTGATATAAGAAAAATGCTAGCGAAAGATACTTCAAGAAAATCGAAGAAGAATGTTAATCAAAATCCATACCATTAATAATAGTGAGCAGACAGAGACGAGCTAATAGTGGCTGATGAATTTCTAAATCATTCACAAGCATTAATCCAATCTATTTTTTAAAATAATTGAGCACGATACTGAAAATCCCTGCTTCTATATACAGTTAATTTGTGTAGTATATATTTTTGCAGCTGTGAAACTTACACCATTTATGATATTATTTATTATCTACGTTATTTTATTCTTAATTTTATAATTTTATTTGGCATGCTTCTCTTATACCATTAAATATTTCCTTTACTAAACTTGAAACATTTTTGCACATCTCGGATACATGTATGCAATATGTGTGGCAAAGACTCCAGTGAATTATATTCTTCTCCGAGTCAATATATATTGTTCATTGCAGCACATTTAGCAACAAAAGAATAAAATATACTAGTCACAGTGATTGTGTTTTCGACTGCAAGTTGTGGGCAGTATATTTTTTCAAGTCGTAGTACAGTGTTGCGTTTCATTTGCGTGATACATATAGGGCCTTCGAGGCCTGTTTTGTGCTTGACCCGGGGCCGTTCTTTTTCCCCGAATAACACTCCAGGGACGCATTACATACTAGGTCCGATAGCAACCACTTGATTAACACACCAGCGGATTATTTTTCTGTTGCTTTTCCTTCTCTCCTAAACCCTTTGTTCTGAAAGCAGACTGTCTATAAACGCGCCTGAATAGACCGCCATTTTGAGTATCCCGATTCTATATTATCCTATCTCATTCTGCTTACTCGTTAAGTTAATAAATTTTCATACTCTCCATTAAGATGTTCAGCGTTATCTGGATGATATGTTTTCAGATATAATTTAGCTTGTTTTTTTTCTGTTAAGTATAAATTTGACGTTAGTGATATTTTAGTATACTAACAGTCTCTAGTTCAATTACATTTGCTCATTTTGGCGAAAAAATTAAAATTTCTTTATGCAGAACATAGTAAACATAGTTTTATTATAAAAAATAACTTGCACATTTTCAAAACATTGTTTAACCATGAAAATAATTACTTCATTCTACATATTGTTTTTTAATTTAATAAAGAAATTTACGAAAATTGTTTAGTGCTGTTATATGTCGAAGACAAATAGCAATATCACTATGGTCATGTAATAACAGTTGTAATATATCTAGTACGCAGTACTGATAGGTTTCTAAATGCATTTATTCGCAAATAGTTAGAATAAAATTAATTTTACTGTTCAAGAGAAACATCACACATTCAAAAAGCTCAGAAACTACACCATTTTATATTGCATATTACCAGTCTTTTAGTTAAAACATATCTGAAAATTGCGTTGCATGGTTAATCTAGTTTAATAACAGTTTCTATAATTAGAAAAAATAATCAGATATGGCTTTGTATTACATAAAATATTGAGAATTTTAGTATAACAAACTTTAAAAATTAATCTCTTTAATTTCGCTTTTATCCCTCCATAACTTCCCTGCGATTCGAGCCTGGGCCCTTTGGTATGGCAGTCAGCGTCGCTAACTAATATCCCGGTTGGGCAGCTTGCAAGAAATTAAATGTTTTAATGGAAAAGTGGTAAGTTTTCCAAGTCATATTACTGCAGAAGCGAAACGGCTGTAAAATAAAATCATAATTCCCTTCTAAACTTTAAAAAATAGATTAATATCTTGTAATTTCTTAGAAAAGTTACGATTTTTAATTAAAATCCAGTTAATAAATAAAGATTTCTTTGCTTGAATACAGTAATTTTTAAGCATTTCTTTCATAAAACATTAACGGTGTTGTTAACTTAATTAGTAATTTCTTCCTATTTATCTTACATTTCTAATATGATAAATTGCAGCCTAGATATTATTAATGGCTCGAGTTTTATGTAATATGTATATTTTGGAAATAAAATTATAATATTTCATTATTTATTCCTAATATATGTTTACTTAAGAGCAGAATTTGTTTTTAGTCCTAAAATTGCTTGCTTAAGAGTAAAATGCATAATAATAACGAAAAAGCATTTAGAAAAGGCAATTTGTTCTACTCAATCTATGCTTCAAGCTCTACGTTTAGGGTGTTATTACTCTCACTAAATACCTATTAGTAGAAAAAGCAAACTTCTCTTTGACAGAACTGATCTCCTCATGCTTACAAATTACAGATCTTCAGAAAAACGTTTCCTTTTCTCCTTTGAACAAAGAGGCGTTAATAACATAGTTTGATTCTTTGCTCATCAAGCATATATTCGACGTTTCAATGCTGCATTAATTACTGGAACATTATAAAGTATTCTTTCTTTAATACGAATTCGCGTTGTTGTCATAAATGCAAAACACAGATTCATGATTACTGACATTTTGAAGATGGTCTCTGTGTGATGCATATGTGTGTGTGTGTAAATTTGAAGGACAGTTTCATTCTTGCCCAGACATTTTCCTTACATATGCTCATGACGGATAGCCTCTGTAAAATATAAAAAATTGGCAAAATTTCCGTATTGAACTCAGCGTTGCTGAATGAATGGATCAGCCAGTAAGACAACGAAAGGGTGGTAGGACTAAGTTCATTTAAATTATTCTGCAGTAATCTGCTTAATTCAGTTGTTGCGACAAATTTTCTGAATTTCTGCGTATACCTTAGGAAGGGCAAGGAAGGACAGATATAAAATTTGATTTCTTTTAAAGATTACTCCACGAAAATATTTCGCTCTTTGCAAATACTCATGAGTAGTTGTCATAATCGTGCATTAAATAACACGAATCGGAAGAAATACCTTTGCAGTACACAATGATAAAGAAACAATAATAATAAGGCACTCAAATTTACTTCTAATAATATAACGTCTAATAATAAAGCACTCAAATTTGCTATTTATTACTGCGTAGAGTTATTTGGTTTATTTGATGCTGGAGACGTAAAAAATGCGCCGCGCCCTGGCTGGAACTCGAACCTGAGCCCTCGAATACGCGCCGAGTGTGCTACTGTGACACCACGAAGGCTTGCTGGAAGAAGGGAGAATATAACTTACATATACCCTCTTTTAAAGCGCAAGTGGAGATTAGGTGACCAAATTGAAATTCAAAATGCTGGCTTCCAAGTGCCCATGATCGGGTGAAGGACTACGTTATTCAAAATTTGATGGCTCTAGGTACCCCTGCTTTTCTCAGTGGGAGAAACATGCATACATTCATGCAGATTTCTCATTATTTCACTGCTTTAAATGTAATACAGAGACTAATATCCCTAATATTTCGAGACTAATATCCCATTTCGGTTTAATGTCCCGTTTGGGCTAAAGAAACTTACAGCTTTTTCGCTGTAAAATTCCAAAAGTGTTCAATGTAAGACGGCTGCTCTAAATGAAATGTCTAAAATAAAGTAAAGAACTCCTCACCCTTCCGTTCCTTAGAATTATGATTAAAATTCGAAGTTTAAATATTAATAATTTATTTTTGCTTAGTAAAACGAAAACAAGCACAATTACCCATCTTCTGTAAAATGGAATATTTGTTCTTTTACTTTCACTGAGTAGAATTTAGTCGAAAATCAATTTTGCTGGTAATTTTACTTTTACTCACTATTTCCTTGCTTGTTCAAAATAAATTGTACTTTATTATTTGTCTAAGCAGAAATATGACTACAGTTTTTGGAAATGTCATTTTTTTTATTGAAAACTGAGCTAAATTGTTTTTAATTCCTGAAACTGAGGCATACGACTGTTTATGATTATAAAGAAATATAAAACCATTAGTGAATTTTATTTTTCTTTGAGCAAAGCGATTGAAGTCCAGTTATGTTCAGCTTAAAAAGACAGCAAAATATTTACGGTAATTGTACCCTAATTTTGTATTTGGTGGCATAGTTTATCTCTTATTTTTAGCAAACTATCTAAGGCCTGTATAATTTCATGTATGTTGCATGAGATGCATAATCTTAGTGCGACGTCAACTTTTTTTTAAATCAAAACTTACTGAAACTAACTGCTTAGATTTGGTTAAAATATGCCTTTTTGTTCATAAGTTGCTGAGGAAGCCGTCTGCTTATACCTTTGAGCCTGGTTTCAGAACTCTGAGACTAAGGCATGAATGCTTGTAATTGTATAACTTTTTTGCGACATTGGGGCGCTTGAAATATTTTCGAACCGAAAGTTCTCTTGAGAAGTTGCTGGAAACGGAAGACTCTTGAATCTGTCCCCCGACATATTCTTCTTCAAAACTGGAACAGAAATAAGCAAATTCTTAAACCTGTAAATGTAACCTGTAAAATTCGAATAGTTAAGCCGACGACAGGCGCGATTCATGCCTTTTGATCATTATTAAGTTAGTGGAATTCATCGGATGTTAGAACAGTTTTAATGGGAGATATTTTAGTATTTTTTGAGTCAATTTTAATTGCGTAATTTTCATTTATAAATTAAAAGAAGAAAACTCTTACTCAGAACAACTTTTAAAGATTTACATCAAGAAATAGAAATATACAATTAGTTACCGTAATTTCATAAACTGGAGCCGAAACTATTATTTTTTTATTTCATCGATATTTTAATTATTAATAAAGTGTTTTGCGTTTTTTTTAAATATGCATTCAATTTTACATTTATGCTAAGTTTCACAAATAATAAATTGTATTCGTGGTATGTTGTTTTCTAAATAAGCATTTAAATTTATAATACAAAACAAATCGTACTGCGAAGCATTTAATCAGAAAAGCTGCGGAGGAAAATATATCATAGATATTTTTCTTTTTTTTGTAACTTCAGATACTTCTAACATACGGCTCCTAACCTCATTTCTTCTAATTTTTCATTTTTCTAAAAGGTCTTTTAAAAATTTAAAATACCTGATGGTCGCAGCTTCCTGTAGACGACCGGCTCTGAACGCAACCGCCAATATATAAGAACATATACAGGGTGTTTCAGAGATCATAGGACAAACTTGGAGGGGTGGTGGAGCATGCTAAAACATGCATTTTTTATAGGAATGTAGGGTCTAAAGTGACGGGTTAAGGCAGAAACCCAAAAAAAAAAACGACATGAGAGGAAAATGTGTTAATATACAAAATCAACTCAACGCAAAGTCTTTCTTTGCAGCAATGCAGTATTTACAATAAATGTTCAAAATTGTGACTACCAGCAGTAATGCATGTTTGATAATGTCGCAGAAGGGATTGATGAACATTTTGAAAAACGACAGGCATTTCGCGCACGCTTGCAGCCGCAATAGATAGTCGTGCAACGAGGTCCTCCAGTGCGTCAATAGGAGTCTCGTAAATGATGCTCTTCAGATGGCCCCATAAAACAATTCAAGCTGGATAAATCTGGCAAACGGGGTGGCCATCGAACGGGTCCACCACGGCCAATCCATCGGCCCGGAAATATTCCATCTAAGTAATTGCGACCCTTACGTGGTTATAGGCTTGTGCACCATTATGCTGGAACCACATGCGATCACGAACGACAGCCGGAACATCCTGCGGAATTCCGGTAGCACCTCTTGCAGAAAAATATGATAACATAAGCCATTTGTATGTGTAGGTAAGAGGTATGGGCCTATGAGGTAGTCGTTAACAATACCCGCCCACACATTCACGGAGAAGTGGGTTTGGAATGCACGTGGACGTATGCCGTGTGGAATCTGAGTTGCCCACACGATGCCGTCCTGTAAGAAAGTTGCCTCGTCCGTGAATAGCACATCCGACGGGAAATCCGCCTACGCCTCACACTGCTGCAAGAACCAATGACAGAAATGAATTCGAAGCGGGTAATCTGTCTCTTACAGGGTTTGGACTCTCTGTAAATAGTATGGGTGCAAACCATTTCATTCAATACTCTCCAAATGGTGGAATGACTCAGCTGCAGAAGACGTGCAATAGCTCTTGTATTTGTTTGAGGGGAATCATGTACAATGTTCAAGACGGATTCTTCAATGCGAGGTTGTCGTGCAGTTCTTCCACTCTTAGTGTCAGAGGTGGCTTCAAATGACCCGTTTTCACACAGAGACCGATTCAACCTCTCGAACATTGTGTGCTTCGGTATACGCCTGTTTGGAAATCGTTTTTGATACAACCTTAGCGCTGCCCTGCCGTTCCCATTAGCAGTACCATACATGAGATGCATGCTAGCTTTTTCCCTGTGCGTAAACTTACTCACCAGGCTCGACATCAGAGTTGCGAATGATCCTCTGATGCATCGGATCGTTGTTTATCCAGCTCACTACCGCCCTCTACCGCTGCATTGCCAGCCAATCACAGCTGTAGTTCCTATTACTGTTAGTGTTCCCTTTTTTGATCATTTATTGTGAATAATGTATTGCTGCAAAGAAGCACTTTGAGTTGATTTTGTACATAAACACATTTTGCTCTCATGTCGTTTTTTTGCGTTCATGCCTTAACTCGTGACTTTAGGCCCTACATTCCTATACAAAAAATACATGTTTTAATTCTCTCCATCCCCCCCAAGTTTGCCTCATGATCACTGAAACACCCTGTATACACATTGTTACCAAGCATTCCTTAAGGTTCTTAAGGAGTTTTGTGATGGCAATTTATTACACCATACACCGATAAATGTTGAAGAATAGGAAAACTGCAATTAATATAGTGAAACGTCTTACAGATATCCAATTTTGTAAATGAGCAACTAAGAGAATAGCCAATATTTTTTAGTATACAAATACGCATTGTTAATATTAAGTATGAGATCTCAATAGCGACCACTTTCAAGCAAACCAATATTGTTGAAGCAAAGGATATTCCTTTTACGCAGGTTTAACTGTATATTAATTCATTAAGTCTATGTTCACATATATGTAAGTGAAGGACACGTTTCATTTTAATTTTCATTACTTTAAATTTGCCACTTACATGAAGTTTTGCCTTGTCATATGTAGTTACAGAAATATTGCTTTGGAATTGCTTAGTTTAATTAAGATTATTCTAAAAATGTCTAACTATTCTGAACTATATCTCCCTGATGATTAAGCAGTATTGCTTATTCTATTATTTTTAAACTTCATTTCTTTTGATTTGTTTTGTGTTTGTTGTTTGTTTTAATGCTTCAAGGTGTAAAAATTAACGGACGAACTATTGTAAGTAAACTTTGATCTATCTCAGTTTCTTGAGGATGTTTCAGAATTAAAACATATTAAATTCAAAAATTTATGAATGTATATATAATAAAAAAATAATAATTAAATCAAAATAGGAGGTTAAAACTCTAACAGAGAATATATACATCAAAACTGAAGAAAAATAAAACAAAGCAATAAATAATATAATAGTTTTGATTAAATTACTGCTTCTTGTTACTTAATTAATTTCGCAGCATATTGCGTAACTTTAATAATTTATAACCTTAATTCGAAATTTCTAACTTTTTTTATACACTGCTGGCCACCGTAAATGCAACACCCTGAAGAAAGCATGCAAATAACATGAAATTTACAGCATGCATTAGCGGAGGTGAGATATGCAAATGATTAGAATTTCACCGCAGACGCACATCACGAGGGCCTGTGGCGCCACTTAAGCGCCATTTAAGGCTTGGAGTTTTCAACGATTTCAACTTCGGCAATTGTGCTTTTCTTGCGGTTTTTTCCAAAAAACGATCAGTTATGCATCGTAGTAAACAGCGATCATCGTTTCATCAAGTATCCGAGTTCGACAGAGGAAGGATAATGGCCTACCGAGAGTATGGATTATCTTTCAGGGAAATCGGTAGTCGTGTTGGGCGAAACCAAACAACTGTAATGAGGATATGTGAGCGTTGGATGCAGGAGGGTAGGACGGACCCCAACGTGTTCGATCGCATCCACCTCAGTGCACCACTTCACGTGATGACAGGAACATTGTGCGCATGGCAGTGACGGATCGCTCAGTCACATCACGAACCATAGCACAGCACACTCAGTTATAACGCATCATCCAGTGTCTGCGCGTACCATTCGACGCCGTTTACAGCAGAGTGGTCTGTCCACAAGACGTCCATTGCTTTGTCTACCCTTGACGCAGAACCACAGACGTCTCCGCCGCCAATGGTGCAATGAAAGAAGGAGGTTGACGGCAGAATGGAATGAAATTTTCTTTACTGACGAGTCACGCTTCTGTCTGCAAAACCACGATGGTCGGATTCGAGTCTGGAGACACCGTGGAGAGGTGATGCTGAACAGCTGCATTATGCATTGCCACACGGATCCTGCACCGGATATTAAGGTATGGGGTGGTATTGGATATCACTCTCGCAATCCTATAGTACTCATTGCCGGTACTTTAAACAGCCAGTGCTACATCTCCGAGGTGTTGGAGCCAGTTGTCTTTCCTTACCTCCAGGGCTTGCCCATAGCAATATTTCAACAGGATAATGCGCGACCACACGTGGCACGCATTGTCCAAGGGGTCTTCGTCAATCGCCAGATTGAAGTGCTTCTCTGGGTGGTAGCTCTCCGGATCATTCGCCGATAGAAAACATGTACTCCATGGTTGCTGAACGATTGACCCAGATTACATCTCAATCTGCCACACCAGATCAACTTTGGCAACGTGTGGAAGCTGCTTGGTCTGCTGTACCCCAAGAACAAGGCAGCTGTGATCTCCAGCAATGGCGGCTACAACAATGGCGGCAACAATGGCTGATTCTGGAAGGAACCACACATCACAGAAGTCTATAAATTTAATCATTTGATACTTGGTCAACATGTTATCTACTAAATAAATTTTGTTGTGGTATCTGTTGTCTTTCTTAGTGCTGCAATTTGGGTGGCCAACTGTGTATATATCCCAACCATATATAGCTTCGAGGAATTCGCTATACAGGAATAAAATATAAGCAAAGATTTTGGCTAATGCCCATATTTATTTCATTAATGTATCTAGGTCAAGTGAAGTTATGCGCCAAAAGAGTCATTTCAAATGTGAAATGGTAGTACAATAACAACCTCTGTAGTCACTGCGATGTTGAATCCAAGCATGCAAACATGGATTGTGTCGTACAGTTGGCGTATATCATTTAATGCGATACAGTTGCATGGTCGTTGCACCTGGTCAATCAAAAAAGAAACGGTCCTTGTTGTTTGTCGTTGACGCTGGATTTGTCGTCCAGTCATGTGTCGTATGTACTCGCTGAGAGAAAAATCGGGTAATTTTCTGACAAAGGCAAAATATCGATGCACGCTGCGTGTAGTATCGGTGTGGAGGCAAGCGTTATCCTGTTGTAAAATGGCTCCTGGTATATTGCGCAAGAATGCCATCATATCCGCTGCAATCACCAATTTGACGTACAAATTTGTTGTCGTAGTGGATAACCACAACAGTATTTCCTGCTGTCATTTGGAACGCATGTATTAATGTAATCAATTAATCAAATGTTTTTATTGCAATAACGTAATCAAGTACATAACTAGTATTCAATTTTATAAACAGTATTTACATAACATAATCATGTATCTATTATATCAACGTATGTAACTACTCAAATAACGCAAGTTCTCGGATAATGAATGTAAACAGCTTTAACGTAGTCAAGTGTCAATTTAGAAATCAAACAACCAGAATCAACGTTATATTTTCAAATTTTCACAGAACTAGTTTCGATGGTTTTACCGAACCTTCAGCCTCAACTGCAAAAGTAAATTTGAAAATTTAATGCTGATTTTTGTTGTTTGATTTCTAAATTAATATTTGTTGATCGTGTTATTGTATCTTAAGTATTCAAGTGTCTTACTGTATTCAAGCTCTCAATTACATAACTAAAGTATCCATGTAACTTAATCATGTATCCAATGTATTAATATATTTAATTGACGGTTCTTATTTAATGTAGTATTACAAGTATTTGATGTAGTTAAGAATTAGTAGTGTTATTATTAGTGTTTGATGTACTTAAGAATTAAATCATTGTGCGACCAAGAGCATTACCAATGCATTTTAATAGTTAATGCTTATATATTCATGTATCCAACGTATTAATGTATTTAATTGATG
Organism: Stegodyphus mimosarum; assembly: GCA_000611955.2. Taxonomy (NCBI): domain Eukaryota; kingdom Metazoa; phylum Arthropoda; class Arachnida; order Araneae; family Eresidae; genus Stegodyphus; species Stegodyphus mimosarum. The sequence goes on from KK115733.1 coordinate 206,022, forward strand.
GATCATATTTAATGTAGTTTTACAAATATTTGATGTATTTAAGAATTATTATTATTTAATGTATTTAAGAATTATTAGTGTTTGATGTATTTAAGAATTATGGCAGCGTGCGCCCAAGAATAGCCAATGAATTTTAACAGCTAATGCTTATATATTCATGTAATATCATCTACGTCCCTGTTTTTCATGTGACTTCACAGAGAAGCAAATGCACTCCCTAGGCAGGCCTCCTGGGACTCGAGGGAGCTGCAAGTTTAAGATAGTGGAGAGCGTGGGATATGTAACTGCTTACTTTTGTTAGACACCAGTGTCCCCGTCCTCCGTCACCTGTCATCTGCCATATGGAATTGCTCTCCATACCATAACGCTTTGTGTAGGTCCAGTGTGTCTACACTGCACACAGCTTGATCAAGCGCTCATCTGACCTCCTTCTAACCAACATACAGCCATCACTAGTAACAAGCTAGAAAGGGCTGCCATGTGAGAAAGAAACTGATCTCCATTCAGGTCTGTAATGAGCTGTAGCTTGACACCGACGACGAAGGCGATCATATGGAGTCAGTGGTAAGGCCACTACTCGTTATCTGACTCGGAACTGATCTTCAAGTAATCCAAATTTTACACCTCGCTTTGTTTCTCTGGTGCCAACAAAAGCTGGAATGTCTGCCGAAGATGCAGTGCGATGCATCACAGACAAGCGGGGGATACGGCGATCTTCCCCTTGAGTGTTGGCACGAGTGCTGCCGGATACCAGCATTCTTGAGACATTAAATTTGCTTTCTCCTCGGGATTGTTTATTGTACTGGCTGAGATCTATATTCCATTAGTACAGTCTCACCTCTGGGGGTATACACGCGGATCTAGTTCTTGGTATCAGAAGCAGCAACCTCTGCTGTCCTGAAGGGCGTATCAGGATCAATGTATTATGAACTATGTCTAGTAAGAACTATATAGGCATGTGTACGAACTATGTAAGCATGTGTATGTATGAACTATGTAAGCATGTGTATGTATGAATTATGCAAGCATGTATTATGAAACAGGATAAATGTATACCCTTATGGGGCACATGAGGTGTTAGCCCGGATAGTTGCGGAACCTGGTCTAGACTCTAAGTAAGCCGCACGGGTGTTCAAACTCTGCTCTCAACTGTCAACTTTCAACTGTCCTGGAGGGCGGATGACTTCGAGCTTTCAAATAGGAGCGCGGCGGCTAAACTCTTTGAGCTTCGCGCTCTCCGTGGTGCTTTCAGCCCTGCGAGTCCACGCCACCTGCCATACATTGATGTATCCGCGTTCAAATTCAGTAAGCTGCTGGAATTGCTTTCTTCATCTCCTTAAAATCATTCTTGACTTAAATACAGCGGCAAATCCAGAAGGTAAATTCAACACTCAAGTTTACATTGCGTATTTAAAGCAAACGTGATTTTCATGCTCATAGTGGTACCGAACGTGTTCCTCTAATGCGAAATTTTAATCGACGTTAGCTTTCAAATCTGCAAACACGTCTCTAAAATTTCTTTTATATAACGCACCACAATTTTTGGTGCTAGAATTCAATTTTCCATCAGTTTGTATTACATGTATATACGAACTGACGCAATATATATAAGTATATATTTATGTCTATAAAAACTGACGGAATATATATAACTGTATATACATATACTCACACACAAACTGATGTATATACATTCAATACATACATATAATATATTGCTACAAGTATAACGTATGCCCCCATGACATTTATACAGTTCTCTGAGAACAACTGTGACAAATCGACTGGATTTAATGAATACTGGACTAGGAAAACCATTAACCATTGCACATATTTGACAATACTAAATATCAGTGCTAAAAGACTGTAAGAAGCAAAATAATACTGAGGACAATAAAGTTAAAAAAAATTTAATTTCTATTAACTCATAAAAATTGATATGAGAATAAAACCGTAAACTATGGTAAAATATGCCAATGGATTTTGATTTTATCTTATATATTCTTCAAGAAAATGCAAAGAAACATATGCAGACCTCAAAATAATGCTAAATCTATATTCTTCGTTTGAATATAATCTTCAGAAAACTTGTAAAATTCCATAGTACTTAACACTCTATTCTTTATGCTGCGCAACTTTGTCGCATTCACAATACTGAGACGAGTGGCTTGTGGAAAAAAATAAATATCATATACCGCGTCTGAAACCAATCTGAGTTCTTTTTTTTCTGTTTGCTTACCTTTTTTTATCTATTCCGTCTTATTATTGAGAAGTAACGGAGTCTGTGTTCTTTTTCCTTTAATTCTTTCGTGTTTCACTTTTGCTTTTCCTCGTCTTTTTACGGACATTTAATCAATAATCTCCGTATCGATTATCGTGGATGGTGTTGGTTTCTCGTCTCCAGCACGAAACAAGAAAATAAGAAAGAGAATGCGAGTTTTCTTCACAGGAAGAAAATAACAAAATATAGTTAACTATCCAAATTGTTTGTACCAATAGAGAAAGAAACAAGACTGTTGTAAAAGATTCCCTTTCGATTATTTTTTTTTCTTGCTTAAAACAGGGTAATATTTCTGTTTGTAAATATTACTATGATGCATTCGAATATAAAACCTCTAAAATACTTTTTTGAAATAATTTAGTGAAATAATGTGACAAAACTTATACCCATGTTGAATGGCTCCTATTTCCAAATAATGCAATTGTTAGCTTATTTAAATTTTAGGAATTATTAATATTTAATATTAATTTAAGATTTAAAATGCGGGTAATTTTTAATTAATAAATAAATCATAAATACCTTTGCTAGAAAATTCTCTTCAAATATTACATACTTACATTTTCTACTCCGAAATAAAAGTAAATAGAACTAAAGTTAATTATAAATATATATGTAACATTTTTTACTGCAAGTCGAAATCCAGGTACTTTAAAAGCTGACAATTTAGATGACAAAGTGGCAGGGCATGAGGAAGAAATTGACAGTAAATTAAATTCAGCCAATTATCATTTTTATTTCCAGATTTCCATGCACGCTATAACAATTCCTGGTAGAAAATATATTCTTAAATCATAACAATTACGATAATTGCTTATATACAATTTAAGCAGGTTAATGGGGACGATATCATGGCGAAAGCTAGGAAAAAGAATGCAGCAGAATAATGATGTAGTTATTGTGCCAAGAGTATTTATATTAAATCTGATGTACAAGTACAGCTAATCTTTCATTAATTTTTGCTTTAGTTGTCCTTTTCACTTAACGTTATATAACGAAAGATCCGGAATTTGGAAGAACAGACGAATTTAGGGAAAGGGCACCAAATCTAGAATGTTAATTTTGAAATCGCCAATTATTTTTTTTAAAGCAGCCATCGTATTTTGTTATATCTTACATATTCCCTTCTTCAAAAGAAAGTTCTAGAGAGCAGGTTGGCAGAAAAATATTAGCAAAACAAGAGAGAGTTTGTAGATACATTAGGTTATTTTCGAAGCAAAAGAGATGAAGAAATGAACAATGCCGTCACCGTGACTCGAACCACGGCCCTCTCGCATATGCGCCGAGCGTGCTAACCACTACACCACGAAGGCATGCCAAGAAGGCGGGAGAAATACCTTACATACTCCCCCTTTTAAAAAGCGATTGGGGATTAGAGAAACCAATCGACAAATCCTGGTAGTGGAGAATCATCGTCCACCACCTTTTTAGTTCGGGCGCCACTGTGAATCATTTTAGAAATTTTTCAAAACAAGAAAATTGAAGAAATTGAGAATGCCCTTGCCGAGACTCGAAACACGGACCTCTGGAATACGCGCTGAGCGTGCTGACCACTACACTACGAAGGCATGCCAAGAAAGCGAGAAAAATACCTTATAAGTTTAGCATATGAGAAAAGACATGAAGAAGCATCAAATACGTAGCCTGCAGGTTTGCCTATGTCTTGTCGTTATTCATGACCTTTCTTATACATAGATTATATAATAGTTAAACAACTAATTTACAATTATTGCAATAACAATATAATTTCTAAATAAAACTAAATAATAAATTAAGGCAAATATAATCTTTTAAAGTGTTCAAATTATTAAAAATGTCCAATAAAAATTTTCATTAAAGTTCTTGACAAAAGCGGTTCCACCAGTTAAATGTTCTAATGTTTTCATAAAGTAAATGTTCACTAAACATCTGTCAGATTTCTGTTGATGAACACATTTCCAATACTTACGCTAAACAACATTGCTATGCTTCTACATCTCAGTGTTCTTACATCAGTACTGCTTCCATATTATGACGTATATTTATGTTTTCTTCTAAGACGTCTCATGGTGTTATTTTCTGCAATGTAATTTTCTCTTGTACCACTTCAGTTTAGTGCTATTCTGAAATAGTACCGTTTTGGAAGTTCAGTTCTGAAATAGCTCATATTTGTGTTAAAGCTCTCATTCCCCTGCCGATAATCCTCTTCCTTAACTAATGTTTATTTGAGTGTGTCATCAGAAACAAATTGATGGCAAGCTTAAATGTAATGCCGATATTTTCATGAAATCAGATGAAATGCTTTTTTATATATCTGAAGTGCCAGAATATGGATTCAAATATACAAGTACCTTACGAGACAGAGAATTTATCGCTTAAGTATCTGTTATTTTCACTCTACCGTTTCTCTAAAATTTACTGAAACGAAGGAGAAAGCAACTTGGTTAACGTTTTTTAAAGAATATATGGCCAGTCGTTAATATGGCAAAAATATGTAATAAAAACAGGCCAAAAAATTATGTTTCTAAATAGTCGAGGTAAATATCATGTATATTTAGAATATTGCTGTGTAATTCATAGAAAAGCATAATATTTTTTTCCTTGAGAATTTGAACTTTATCGCGACATGCTTTTTCTAAATTATTATAACTTTTGAGATTAGTATTACTTTGTTATTGGCAATAAGTAGAAGTTCCTTATCTTTTAATTAATGTCACTTTGATAATTAATGCTTCTAATTACTTCATGTTTTTGATTTTATATAAAGAATGCTCTCTTCTTGCTGAAAAGTACAAATCATATAATTGTTATTTTTTAAAACACTGCTTAGGTTTATTGAATGAAATTGAGAAATTTTATTAAGGAAGCTAATAAATATTTAACCATTATCTAATGACTCTTCGATTTCCGTAAGAATGTAATCATGAAAAATATTTATTTTGTTTCTGAAATATGTCTCTGAAGTAATAATTTAAATTTAAGTAAATGTTTCACTATTATGATCAGATTTCTCTTGTAAATTGTGTAAATCTTGATGAAAATATATTTAGATGTTTGAATATCTCAAAAAAGAATATCTAATAATCAATATTTTAAAAATGTCTAAATGCGATTATTGCTTTTATTATTAAAAGTAAGGATTACTAACTTTCTCTGAATTTGCAATATGTTGCCTTTAACAGTAATTCAAGATTTCAACAGGTCTAGATTTCGTTACATGTACAGTCAAACTCAGCTGTAATGAACTTCAACGGATCTAAAATTTTGGTTCCCATATCCGATTGCATAATATGAATAAAGGATCTCACAATAAGTAAATAAATCTCAAATGTTTTAGATTTTTAACTATCGCCCAGAAGGATATTTTAAGATTTTTATACGCTCTCGCTGAGCTCGCAGTCTGCCTCTCTGCTATTGCACTCACTACTGCTAACCCATTTCCTTTTGTCTTATTAGCTTTATTATTAAGCATCATTTTCTTTGCACTTACGCCATATACAATTCAACAGCAAAATTGCAAACATTATAAAAGCAGCATAGCAGTATACGCTTAGAATTCCAAATGCAGCGTTAAATATTGGCATGCAATTTTCTTTTTTTTTTCTCAGTTTATCATATTTAGTTTTCTTACTACGACGGCTTTAAAATTTTTTATTTCGTCTTGTTCTATTAACGTTTCCTGGTCTGTATTATTAAATATCACTTTCTTCGCAGTTGCGCCAAAAAATTCGATTCAACAACAAAAATAAAAATCTCAGAATATTTTAAAACAGCATATCTTTAGAATTTCCGAGAAACATTCCCGCGTGCTGAAGATAAAATATGTTTTATTCCGTACAATGTTATTACTGCTGGCTTTCAAATCGTCGAGTTTGTTAAGCAAAAATTCATTAAAGTTTTATAAAATATATAGTTGGAAATTCAAAATTTAGGCCTCCAGGTGCACATGTTCGGGTGGAGGACTACGTTATTCAAAATTTGACTGCCCTAAGTACCGTCGTTTTTTCCCAGTACGACGAACATAAGTACATATATACAGATTCTTCATCATTGTTACTTTTCCATGTTACTGTATAATAAAATAAAAACATGTGAAGAAATAATACATAAGTCCTGCATTAATGCTTTGAAAATTATACAGGGTGATAATGTTTGGCAGCACCACTCTGAAAAATGATACAGCCTTTTATAGTGATTTAATGCAAAATCCCGTTTGAGACTAAATATCCTCTTAGAGCTAATGCTTCTTTTTGGCAAAGAAATTTGTTGACTGAGGAATAAATTAACAAAATTAATTAACGTTATCACATCAACACAAACATTAGTGAATAACTCTTGTAATAAATTTTTAAATGTCATATCATTATATGTATAATTATTATGCAATTATTATTATGTGCAATTATTGATTCTGATTTTTTAAAGTTTCACAAAACCTTAATGTTTTCGAAATCCTTATCTCGAAATGTAATTTTCTGGAAATCCTTATCTCGCTCTTACATACCCATTTATAATTATGAATAATAACTTTCATGATACTGTATGATAGCTTAATGGTTTTTTTTTGCATGCGCTGGTTATGAAAGAGTTAAAGGTGCTTTTTCCACTACCCTAAAAGCCTAAACGAGAGGGATTTTAAAATTTATTAATTTTTCTGTTAACGCTTAAAGTAATTCTCGAATAAAACACGAAAAATACAGAAGTTTCGTCCGAAGATATTCATATTTTTTTTGTTATATCTGATTTTTGTATATTTGGAGGTTTGTTATAACCGTGTAAAACAACATTAATTATATTGGAAATTGAGCGTGGTCAAAAAGTTTATTATTATATCTGAAAGATGGAAAACAGGGTTCGATATAGCGGAGTTTTACTGTACGATTAATTTTTCTGTTTGTTGTATATTGTTTTGAACAATTTAGAGCAGACATATATTGAAATTACAGTCACTCATAACTGCAAAAACGGTAAATTTAATACCGGAGAATGAAAATTATTTAACTAATTAAAAATAAAAACAAGTAACTGCTGTACTTTAACTAAAATGCGAAACAAAATTTAGGGTCACATTTAAGACAAAGAAGAGGTACTGCCTTTTTGGTAACTCTTTTTTTAAGGTTTAGCCTAAGAAAAAATTTGCAATGCATGTAAAAAAAACATATTTCATTAATTTTCTGTGTTCATACTGTAGTTATACAGGGTGGTCAGAAAGAAACTTTGCCATCATCTATACTTCTAGCCTCCGTTCCGATTAACCGATCGACATGAGACTGCAAATATAGTTATTCGGAGGTATGCGGTCAAGAGTCTGGGAATGGCAACATAGGCGCGCTCACGGTTACGGTTATAGTTACAGAAACTCGAAAATATCGAATGGCAACTCCAAATTTTCCCTGTCGCAAAATGTTCAGCGCATGCGAAAATCCTAAATAACGTTGGAACGTTACCGATATGTCGGAAAACGGATGTGTTATGAATACACAAAAAAGAGTTCTGAAAACCGGCAACGAAACACGATCTAGGAGCAAGCAGAGAATTTGCATATAACAGAGGCAAGATACCAATCACAGAATTCCGATTGCCAGATAATCAGCGTAAGAAACCGATAAAATGCCAGGTGGATACGCGAAGTCGTCATTCGGGAACTCGCACATGACGACGAAATTACTCTGCCTGGGAACGTTCGTGGTGAACTGATAAAAGTGTATTATCAAAAATGGGGTGAACTCTACTACCGGAGTTATGTAGGTGGAATGCACTCAATGACATCGTTTGGATGCAAGATGGTGCATCTCCACATATAGCGAGGTTTGTTAAGGGGTCCTAGAACAGCATTTTTGTGATCGGACCATCTCACACCACTACACTTTTCTGTGGCCTCCACGATCCCTCGGTCTGACGCCTATGGGTTTCTATAGTATCTCAAATCCAGAGTTTACCTGCGCAATCCGCAAACATTGTCGGATTTAAAGGATTCTATACCGCGTGAGATTGCGAACATCCCTCATGCTATGTTGAGTTCAGCGGTATTGTCCACCGTCTCCCGATGCAATGTATACTTGCCTGTGATGGCACCCATGTGGAAAATGTTTGATCTAAATAAAGATACTCTTTTGTCCGATATGTGTTGTCATCAATCATCGGTGTCTTGTCTCTATCATATGCAAAGTTTCTGCGTGCGCCCAGATCGTGTTTCGTTGGCCGGTTTTCAGAACTCTTTTTTGTGTATGCATAACAAGCCAGTTTTCGAACATATTGATACCGTTCCAACGTTATTTAGAGTTATCGCATGCGCTTAACATTTTGCGACCGAAAAAAGTTGGCGTTGCAATTCGAAATTTTCGAGTTTCTGAAACTATAACCGTAACTGTGAACGCCTCTGTGTTGCCGTTCGCAGAATCTCGAGCGCATATCTTCGAATAACAATATTTGCAATCTCATCTCAATAGGGTAACCGGAACTTATGCTAAGAAGTGCAGATGTTGGCAAAGTTTCTTTATGACCACCCTGTACTTCTCGCGTGACTTGCATAATTAGTTTAATTCATTGGAACTCTACAATATTTTATTAAAACTAGTTACGAGTGCACGAAGTTTCCGTATTTTCGACGTGCTTTGATTTCTAATATTGGTAGCACAAGATGGAGGAATCTGATTTCCGTATTATTTCTGTGTTTGTGCATTGTTAATTATATTATGTTCCCCTATATGTTCGTAACTGCTATTTGAATCTTATGTCGCCAGTTCGACGGCCGTATTTAATTTGCAGAAATACTATATTCATTATTATTTATTTCTGCACATTTTTGTCATACCTTTCGAACTACTAACCGAATTTGAATTGATATATTAGAAAATAACGATTTCTTCATCGAGGTTGTTCCACGAATCAACGTACTCTGGAGACTCAACTGTTGTTATGAGAAGAGTGAATGAATTTCTTGACAGTCTGTAATTTCCCTTACGAGAAAAACAAAAAAGAAAAAATCATGAATAGTTGAATATTTTATTCATAATTAGCAAACATTAGCAACATTACATTGCCATATGGTACATAAGTATTTAGAATTCTGTCTTTCAGTTTGAAATAAATATTAAAAAAATTCAGACAAGGTTATGATATTCAGAAGATTAACTGCAGATGAATTTCATGTATACTTCGTTTTCAAACAAAGACGTAGCGTTCTTGATATATAATTTGCTTGGTCACTCAGTCATTGAAATGTGTCAAAACACGAATATTTAATTGACTTGTAGAAAACTCGTATTGACACATGACAGAAGGTTTCCTTCTTCTTAAAAATAAAACAATTTATTACTACCCTACAGATTTGTGCTAGTAGCACTTGAATATTAGTTTTCATGGAATAGTAATTTCATAACATTAAATAATAACACATATAAAAATAAAACTTTGAAATCTCTATCTTAATCATTAAAGTAAAACATCAGAGAAAAAGACTTTTTCGAAAGCAAAAAAGAGTTAACGTTAACAACATTTATTTTTTACAGCTACATGTCTTTTATTTTTTTTCATTTTATTCGTGACATTTTTTATTTTTACATATTCACGTTGCGCAACAGTTTAATTTTACGCATTTTCTGAGTAATAAAAAATTTAACTTAATTTTCCAAATCTGAATAAAATATTAGTTACGATTTCGCAAAAATGCTAATGGTTCAGTCACACTGCATTTGAAATCTAGCAATTAAATTTTTATTATGATATGCAGCATTAATTTTCTTTTATTTAAATATTTTCTTTACAATTCTAAATATGAAAAATTAAGAAATTATCACATAAACTGTTTTTATCTGCTGCATTTTTAAGCACTTGACATATTTTTCATTTACTGTCTCCATAATGATTAAGTATAATTTCAAGATATTCTGCTTGGAACTGTGGGAAGTCCCTTGAAACTGAGCTGACAAACATTATTGGAATTTCTAAGACAGAGACGCTTTCTTTAATTATTATGTATATATTAATTTTAATTATTAATATATAATTATATAATCTTTAATTATTATGCATGTATTTATTATTATGTATATATTAATTTCTTTAATTATTCCGTATATTTCTTTAATTATATCTGTAATTATCATGTATTGTGAAAAGAATTCTTGTTTTACTTATGTCATTAAGAATTTCATTTTCACACTATGGTTAAAATTATTCTCAGTTATAAATTCATTGAAAATAAATGCTTTAATGAAAACGTACTTTTGATAAATGTTTGACAAATATATATACACAGGTAGATAAAATATTCTTAAATTTACATGCGGAATAACATTTTTTGATCTGAAAGAAAAGCTCAGAAAAGGACACAACTAGATTCCTATTTCATCACTTTGTACCTATTCCTGGAATGTCACATGCAATCAGTTTAAAACATGTCAGAAAACAAACATGTAATGAACGAAATTTTAGACAATTCCGATTTCTCTCTCAAAATTCATAATGTGTGTTGTTATTTAAAAAAAAGTTGTGCTCATCATATTTCATTTCAGAGCTATTCATGATTATATATATAATCATGCATATACATATATATAACTTATATGTATGTCTGTTCTGAAGTAAAATAATAAAATACCGATCTGAAGAAAATTGCATTGATATTACGTAATGACAGACAACGAATGAATAGAAACTCATTCGTAAACGTACAATCTAAAAATTGCATTGAAATTACATCATTGCAGTAGAAATATGCATATTGAATTTGAAAATATTTCACAAAAATGGGAAAAATAAGAAATGAAACCTTCGCAATGATTTGAGTTCCAGAATAGATATTGAATTTACAATAAAATCAACATAACTTCAAATAAGCTGTTTCGTATAAAACGCGCGACACCATTTTGAACGGGGTCAAATATTTTAATGAATCTTGAACCAGATTTTATTAGAAGTAAGAAATATTAAAAATATCTGAGTAATTTTCTAGAATTATTTTCGCATTAATCATGCTTTATTATTGTCAGTGTGCCGTTAAATAGTAATAATAATAATAATAAAAATAATAAATATATAACTAATAAATAATTAGTATTACTGATAATGATATAAATGAATTATTATACAATTCCCTCATATTAATGACCTCGCAATCATTAATATTTTTTCCTTATTACAGAGGCTGCTCACACAATTTTAGATGGCTTTGCTTTGCTATAAAAAATTCGTCTGACTGTGAATTCGTTTTTTAACTTCAGCTGTATTTTTGAAACTATTAATAATTATCTGCTCCTTGATAGTTTTGTTTACATGCAAAATGGCTGCTTTAAAGAAGCAGTGGATGGTAGGCTATGTCTCTACTCTTTCCAAAGAAAGTTATCCATATCTAGTTATTACAAAGCACCTGAAAGCCATGCTATTTCGATATCTAAAGCTACATTAGAGCTTTAGATATCGAATTCAACAAAAAATTTCATTCAACAAAAAAAAAAAAAAGAAAAAAAGCCAAAGTTTGTCTTCAAGTGGAAAATTGTTCCAAATACATATCCAAGGTAAAAACGAAATATTTGAAATTTTACAAATGCTGTATTTGATGTTAAACGAAATGCAGCCAAGTCAAAGGGCAGTAGCAAAATAAGTAAAATACTCACTGTCAACTATAAAAAAAGTGATTAATGCTGGTTTGAATCTTACAAAAGATAAATGTGCATCACAAAAATAATAAAAAAAATATAATGTGCATATATCCAAGGTAAAAACGAAATATTTGAAATTTTACAAATGCTGTATTTGATGTTAAACGAAATGCAGCCAAGTCAAAGGGCAGTAGCAAAATAAGTAAAATACTCACTGTCAACTATAAAAAAAGTGATTAATGCTGGTTTGAATCTTACAAAAGATAAATGTGCATCACAAAAATAATAAAAAAAATATAATGTGCATCGCATTTCTCTACGATATATCTCCGAAACTAGAACACGTTCCAGAATTCTTTATCAGAAACAATTATGCGTGCAAAAATGGAAAAATTGTGTTACATTAGATGAATCTTGAATGTGTTTCAATGATTGCAATAAAAAGAGATTTCATCAAAGAGAAAAAAAAATTTAGGACATGTTCAAAGAATATAAAGAAAGTATCTCAAAGGGGATTGGTGCTGGTTTTTATACGACGGCAAATTAAAAATAAAGAGAGTAGAGAATAATGTTAAGCTCAATTCCACATATTATCAGGAACATATATGATATCCAGCTTTCAAATATGAAATAAATTCTCTTTAACCACAGTGCCGCCAATCAGTAGAACTTTATAAGGCAAAGCAAAGAGCCATTCCTCAAAATCCCCTGTTAATTTCCTGGGAAAAAAATGGAACAAGGAACGGATATCAAGCCTCTATCCTTCCCGCATATCCCAATTAAATATTCTGATGTATCATTGATTTTTGCACTTTGGGTAAAAGCGGATTGTCCAAACGTTGACCTACAACCCTCTTGGACTTTGGAAAGCTGCTAAAGAGGAATATAAGCTGCTAAAGAGGATGGGATAAAATACCCCTTCCGATACTACAAAAGGCTCTATTGTTTTTGAAATTACGATGTAGAAAGATAGAAAAGAATAATGGTTATCAAACAGAAAATTTAAAACATAAAACTGTTACGTAAAGCGTTCGTTTAAATACAAGGTAAATCGTCTAAAAGGTGTGTGAACATATTCTGTATTCCTATTTTTAAGAGAACGTCATATTTCGTTTTTATACAGTTGATTAGCAAGTTACAATAAAGACTAAAAAAAAATAAATGTTTAAAAAATATTTTAAACTTCCAGTCTTAGACATGTTTTAAGTAGAGTATCTAATGAATAACGTTTGAAGGGAAAATTAGTCAACTACATAATATTATTAATTTAGAAGTCAAACAACAAAAATCAGCGTTATATTTTCAAATTTTCACAGGACTACTTTCGACGGTTTTACCGAACCACCACCCTCAGCTGCAAAAGCGCAAATGACCGAGATAAGATATAATGCTTAGATAAGATAAGGTAAGAAACTCTGGACAGGAGACACGCCTATGGCGCATCTTTTGATGAAACCAGAACTAAAACATAGCTTCTTTAAAGGCTGAATGCAAAGATGGATTTGAATTAGGGTCATTAACTAGAAAAGAAAGATTTTTATGACTATGAAATGCCTCTAGAAAATCCAGTTCACCAATGGAAGATGCTTTTTGAATAATTTTGGCAGCAGAAGAATTTGAAGTGTGATTTTCGGACCAACAATGTTGGGCAACAGAAGACTTCTGTGTTTCCTTTCTTCTAACATATGCCTCATGTTCCTTAACGCGAAATTTTGAGGCTCTTTTAGTTTGGACAATGTAAATAAAACCACACTGGCAAGGAATCCTGTAAATACCCCAGGAATTCATATCTGGAATGGGGTCCTTGAGTAATTCATTTGAGTACGTTCATTTGAGCTTTTGAAGCTGAGGATAGTGGTTCGGTAAAACCATTGGTCCTGTGAAAATTTGAAAATATAACGCTGATTTTTGTTGTTTGACTTCTAAATTAATATTTGTTCGGCGTGTTATTGTATTTTACTTACATAATATTACGTTCGCAATAAAATTGTTAACCTTTTCGTCATTTGATGAGTGATAGTTTGAGGTATGTTTCATAATCAAAAGGACATTGTTTTGAAATGAAATTAGTGTTGTGCTTGAAATGATTATAAAATCTGGATATATAAAATCTTTAAAAACTGATCTAGAAAAATGGCACAATTAGAACCATTTTCCTACATAAACATTCCAAACTTATATGGTGCGAAAGGTTTTGTGCCACTAATAACTTTACCTATGAGACTAATCTTAACTGCAAATTAAATCAAGAAAACACATAGGATAGTTTAATTACTTCAGTTTAAAATTCTTAAGTACTCCATGGTTTCTCTTTCTCTTAAGAATTCGTATTATTCGTATATAGAACACTTAGAATAATATTATATGTAATTAATTAATAAGCATTTTGCATTTTTTAAAAATTTACTCACTTCTGTTATATTAAGAAATAAAAGCACTGACAAGTGTTCGTAATGTAAATAAAAATATATTACAATATATTTATTTAAATCAGACTACTAAAAATATTTTCATGCAATTAATTGGGGAAATATTTTATTATGTAAAATCCGAAAATAATTGATTTAAAACTTTTTTTATAAATATTTATCACTGAAGACAGTAGCGCGTAAACTCTTAAAATAGAAAATATAATTTCCTTAACTATTCACAAGAGAATGAAATTTAAATAACAATTCTTATTCTTGATTATCTTCTCACAAATTTCTCAAATCACATTCATTTTTATACTTTTTAAGAAAGAGTTTTTTTTAGAAACAATCATTTCTACGAAATAAAATAAATTTTAAATTCAATTTGCAAGAAATTTTGTCCAAAACTTTTTTCTTATAAATGTATTAAAATCTCATAATGAAACTTTACAAAAAAATATCTATTTTGTATATACTTCAATTTAAAAATAAAACAACTTTCATATGATATTCGATATTCAATTTGTTGTTCGTATGCTGTGAACGATTTAAGCCTAACGAAAAATTTCCAGGCTGCTTGTAAACGAAACAAGGGTAGAATAGTATAATATTACGTTGAGGAAAAATTAAAAGAAATTATTTTGTGTCATTACCTCCCATATTTTAAATATTATACCATAAAATGAGTTTTAAAAGTATTTATACACGTGAAAATTAAATTTGCTGTATGATATTATGAGCGACGAGAGAAGATTTTTACTTATTATTTCAGTTCTTGCAGTGGCCACGAACAATTGTATCAATACGTTTCCAAGTGTATAATGATTATTATAAGCTCATTGCTTTCATGATACATAGTTTAACATTAATTGTTATTGAAATCTACTACACACTTTTGATATAGTAGTATATTTCTTTTTACATTCTGCATGAAAAGTAATTTGATGTTTTCCTATTAGGAAATAATATCATTAGCTTACATTCGAAGAGTGGAAAAATAAATGAGGAAATTGCACGATTCAAAATTCAGTTTTTAAGCTGTTCTTAGGGAAAATATATTTAAATTTGGTTTTAAAATTTGATTCAACGCAAAAACGAAGGGAAAATTTTTATAGCATTGAACATGCGGTTTAAGAAGTTGAATGGCATCATGCTTAAATCTATCTTAAGGTTTTTATCACAATAAAAGTAAATCAAAAATGGCTGCATAAAAAGCGAACTATACAGCATAAATTAAAATATCTTGATTCTAATTTAACTAAATATATACAATAATTTATGCAGGATATTTATGCGATGATATTCTTATATTCCCTCGACATTTATGACCCTGTAAGATGAAGCACCAATGAATGCGAGGTACGAATGAGCCAGAAAGCCATTCGTGAAAATTAAAAGAGGAAGAGAAACGGTTCAGAAGTTTTAAAATAAGCATGGAGTTGATCTATGCTCTGGCTTCAGAAGTACTTCTTCAACAGTAAAAGACTTCTGGATATTTTACTACATTTAAAACATGATAAATATATTTTCCTACGATCTACTTTGCACTTGATTACATAGGCTTTCACTAACATTTATCTTCTTATGATTATTATCGTTAATACCTTCTCAGCATAAAATTTACAACAAAGTACAGGATTTCCTCTCTTTTTCTTCTGTTCGGCTGTGGATATCATTTCGAACATCCTGTTAAACGAGTCTCTAAAACAACATCGTAAACATTTTGTATTTATATAAAATAATTTAATGCCTAGCCTTACTTAGAAGACATTACCTTATATTGACAGAAGTCTAGAAAAAAAATATTTACTATTTGAACCTAAGGATTTCTATTTACAAAAATAGTTAAATGGAATTAATAGGGAAAAATGCATTTCAATTACCTGATGAAAAACTAAAATTAAGCTCCATTCGAAAAGAGCAAAGAAGTATTTTCCTTTGTTATAAAATTCCATATAAAACAAATGATACCCTAAATTCCCTTGTTTTTTTATTTATATTTAAAAAGCTCTAAGACAAAAAAGAACTTGAAAAAGAACTACTATAATTTTACATTTACAGTATTTAATTTCATATTATTGGAAGAAAACGTTTTTTTAACTTTTAATGATAAGATAAGTATATTAAAAACTGAATAGCAATAAAATTTTTTAATTAAAAATTACAAATATTTTTACATGTTAATTTTAAGGTATATATCTCTTTTTTGAGCTAGAACTTTCCTAAATGTTAATTCATTAAATAAAGTAAATTCTTAAGATAAATCACTCCCAAAATGTATTAATTTCAGGAAATTCTTCTTTCTAGTCTTAATATGGCCGAAAAATTACAAGAACATATCAATTTATACCTGATAAAAATATATTTCCTCATCTCACTTTATCTACAGTACCTCTGAACCGTTCCTAAATCAAATTACTGCTAGTGGTAGAAAAGAAAACTATATGCTGGTAAGTAAAATATCCATGAAAGAGAAATGAATTCCTTCAAGTAAGTTAATTTCTCAAGATATGTTTAGAAGGTAATACGTAGCTAATAATTCAATTGGCTACAAATTGGATCATAAAGGAAAGTGAAGTATTTTTCCACCTCACATGTCATATGATGCGACAGTAATGATCATTGCGCACTTACATAGACACTGTTTTTTGTTCACATATTCATGCACCACTTCGCACTGATTATCTGGAATAAAGTGAAGCAGAAAAATGTTCGACGTTTGGCTTTTGATACATATTATCATTAGTTCATCGATGCAGTTCTTCTGTATCGATTGTATTTTTCGGCATCGAGTCTCTTTATCGATTTCAGTCCGTGTTTCAATTGCACGTGATCACGAAAGCATATAAAGCCCAAACCATAGGCCTAAAACGAAAAATATTTCAACGTATGAACACGTGGAGGTAAATCTTGTAGCAGCAGAATGCTTGCCATCGGCTCCTGCAAAGACAAGACATACAGAATGAATCCACAGAAGTTATGAGTTATATTCTAATTATAATAATATAGCAACCAGTCTATGAAATAGTGTTAAGATTGCGAAGGATTCACTATCAATGATATTGTTCAATATATAAGCAAATAAATTGTGTTTTGCTAATATAAATTAAACACAATTATTACTTTACTAAATATTTAAGCAAACACATGGTATTTCAGACAACATAAATTTGACCAAAGAGATTCGATTTTCGGCATGCAATTAGCCTCTTTGCGTCGAAAGTAACAGTTTACTCTCAGCTTTTGTCAATGTTATTTTGAATATTTGAAGCTTCTTGAGAGTGATACGTAGTAGTGTAAAACGTGGTTTCCTACCAAAGGAGTACCTTTGCTGCAAATTGAAAACATAAGATTTAATGGGTGCTTGAGTTTAGCGAAACAGATGAACATATCATGTCAGACTATGATATGTTAGTAAAACCATATGATCAATAACAGATAAATGTACTTGACTGGTACAATACGAAATGAGTCTACTTGACAGTTCATTTGGTTAGGCACGTACTTGGCGACGTAGCAAATTACTCGGGATAGTGTGCTAGATTTCTGTTACAATCTGTTTACCCATAGATATATCCCACGACAGCTTTCCATGCCTTGAAATGATCCATATCTGTGGGCCACGCCGATAACGCACATCGGAAGGACACACAGTCTTCACTCACTTCTGGAGGACGCACAGTCTTTACCTATTTCTGGAGGACACACAGTCTTCATCCACCGCAGGATTATATACTTTACCTTTTTCTGCTAACCGCAAATGAGGAATGCAAATTTCCCAAAGGCCTGAAACAATGATCCAGGGATTTCTAAAATAAAATATGTCCGTCCTAAATCAGCTCTTGCTTTGAAAAGTGTTTTGTATAGCCTTTGCAAATTAAGTGCTCGCATAAAGCATTTCAGACATGCCTTACTAAAACTATAGCTGTTTTAAATTTAGTTTTATAAAAGAGTCTCTTTAGCAAGAACTAGGAGGGTTTCTACATTCTGATCCTTCTTAAATTATGGTTGTGTAAACAACAAACAAAGGAAACCAGAGAAAACACACCATGTTCATTACGAGCGACGATGGTTAAAACTCTGTACTTAAATTTCGTTTATAGGTTACTTTTGAATAGCATTTCTTATACTCATATCTTTGCACATTCGGTAAAATCATTTTTCACAATCTATTTGATTTTAATTATATACAAAAAAAACTACTAAGCACAAAATATGTGTGCTTTTAAGTATGCAGTTCTTTCAGTTTTATGGTTTTATATTACACTCATTTCTGTACAATGTACGAATTTCTGTACACAAATTCCCGAGCGCGGAGTTGAGTCATAAAGCGTCGCGAGTACTGCAAAATCACGTTCCACAAAGTTAACTTCTCATGAAATTATTTCATTTCATATAAGGTATTTATTAATTCATTATGGTTCAGTTTAAGAAAATATTTGTAGTTTAAACAAGCCTTAATACTACTATAATTTATAGGAAATAAATGTTAACTGAAAGAATTTTTAATAATTATTTAATAAGAACATAATGCAGTATTTTTTTTTAAAGTTGATACTTCTTACTTGGAATAATAAACGACGCAACTCTTTAAACGTTTCACGGTAAGAAAGAAGCGCAGAATTTTTCCATGCCTTTTATAAATAGTCCTCTTCTTTTTTTGCATAGCTCTATCTCCATTTCAAAATCAGACAGTTTTTTTTTTGGCCCAAAACGGTACCGTGGGCCATTTCGTCGTCAAGTAGAAATGAAATAATAATAAAGGTTGCTTATAGTCTATGTAATTACTTAATTACAAGTATGGGATATAAAGAAATTACACATAGTAAGAAAATTCGTTTAGCTTCATTTAAGTTAAAAGTACTTATTCATTATCACAGTTTTCACTTTCTTTTATTTCCACCGACAGCGAAGCAGCCGATACATATCAGTCAAGTCTCCCGCTGACAGCATTAACTTTGCTACAAAAGTTCCTGGATTGCAGGCTCCCCAGGCCTATGTTTGGAGGAGGGGCACATAAACTGTTTTCTTCCAGTCCTTTCTGTTGTCTGATGTTATGATCTTATTCGTCATTTTACGATTTTGAATCGTAAATCCGAATTCGAATCTTTATTAGTCATTTTACGATTAATTCTTTACTATTTCGTATTTGAAAATCCTTCGCTGCCAGTTGTTTTTACAGTTTGTAAAATTTCTTTTTCTTTAATTTCAAGGTATAGGACTTTGTGCCGTCGCCATTTAGTCGTCGGCGTTTCTGTGACAGGACAATCTGCAGGTAGCAGGTTTGTCGTGGGCCAGTTCATCGTCAAGTAGAAATGAAATACGTGATAAAATTGTTTATAATATAGGTAATTACTTGTTTACAAATATGAAACATAAAGAAAATAACACATAGTTAGCAAATTATGTCAATATCAAATAGAAAAAATTATCATTGGCTAAACCTCTGAGATATTCTGTTACATTATCGATTCTAAAACTATGAAGATACAATGTTTACACGATTCGTCAAAATTTTCTGTAATTTTGATCAGCCAGTTCAGAGAAATAACTGATGCAAGTAGGAAGTTAACATTTTTATGAAATTTTAATTAGAAATGTCTTAAAATTAATAAATATATAGGTAAACTTTTACGTCATTTATTTAACATTTATTATCATGCGCAACGATATAGTTATAAAAAAATCATACAAAATCATTTTGTGCATTATTCGAAAGGCCTCAATAAGAAAAATTTGCTAAAATGGAAATGTTAACGAACCATCTTGTTCTTTAAAATTTAAATTAACAAAAGCTTATAAACACGTTATACCTTATCTTTAATTGCAGGGCAAAATTTTGCATGCGATTTGTCATAAAAGTTTTGTCGGAAATCGAAATTTAATATTAAATCAAAATTATAATTCATTTTCATTTAATTGTGTAAAAATAATACTCCTTAAATCTTAAAAATGGTCGATTTATTTTGAAATCTCAAAATAATTTCCTTTTCATTACGAACGTTATTGCATTATATTACGTTTAATTTTAATATTTAATAATTAATTTTAACATTTTAATGTTCCATACTGCACGATGCTAGACTAGTTCCACAAACAAAACGTTTTCCCACAAATCTAGTAAATACGTAAAAAGTCAGTTTTTTTTCTTATACTAAAAACTGATGCATTGTGGCTGTTAAATGACGCACGCATTGTAATAAAAAATGGAAAAAATCCCAAATTTAAAACTGAATAATATACAGAATACCTCAAACAGACTGTCAAAAACTCCTTTATGATATCATGTGCAGCTGTTCAACCTTCTTCTGTGATAGACTTATTTCTGCAGTAGCAACATGTTTTTGATATCTGATTTTTGAAGCAGTTTTGATATCTGATTTTTGAAATAAACATATTTTAACGAACGAATGCTCGCTATTTACACAATATTTTAGTTCATTTTAACTTATAAACACCCATAGTTTTACAAGAAATATTTATAAAAATGCTATTTCTTTTTTCAAAATTTTACTAAAAGGTGACAAAGGTAACAAGTACAATCTGCGTGGATACTTTATTTTAAAAGCAGGTAAGGAGACTTTAATGTTACTTAGCACAGTCTGAGAAATTTGTTTCTAGTACACATTATTATGTATTTGAATTCAGTAGATGATATAATAATATTATGATAAAACTTTTAATCACGAAATTTTGGAATGATCGCGTTTACTTTTCATGTGCATATCATCCGTAGTCTTCAAACGTTTTAATATATGGTTAATTCTGTGCAGATAGATGTTCTCAAATAATATATTTTAGTTCGAATATGCTTGTTTTCATCGTGGAATCCGTTGAGGGCCCGAAATTTGAAAGGAAGGAATGGTAATCCAACGAGGAGAGAGGAATATAAAACCGAAATCGCGGCTAGACTTCCCAAATATTATTATAATGTATTATAAAGATATATTTCAGAATATCGTTTAGAGATCAGCTTCCAAGCTAGGCAAAGCTGATGTGAAACTTTAAAATTTTGGAGAATGTCTTATGAATAAAATTTACCAGATGCGGTTTCCTGTATTTCATAAAACAAAATATTTCGTACTATCGCGCCAAACATTTGTAATAAATTTTCATTTTTTAAACATTAGAACGCATGCAGTCAATAACACATTTAATTTTTTAAGATTAAGAATTATTAAATTACGCTTAGGTAAAAAAAGCATTTAAATAAAATGCTTAGCTTATGCTGCAATGCACCGGTTCCCTTCTTCCCATAAACCATATGTGAGTGCATATGAATATTTAGATGCCTTATCTAATAAACTTCGGCTGAAAATTTTGAGTCCTGCAATTTTCCTGTACACTATGCGGAAGAACACTTCCGTAACGATAGAAATCCTACCTTCTCCGACCTGTCTATCTCTCTAAGAAATCTTTTCACAGTGTGCATTATTCACCTACCCATACCTCCTAACTCACTCCGCATACTTGCCTTGCATTGTACATTTTTGAATGACGTTAACCCTCGTCGATAAAATGCTGCCTCCTATAAGTTGGAAAAAAGGAAAAAAATTCTCTACGTATATATAAGCCTTTGCTTTTTTTTTTCTTATACCTGGTTCTGTGTTCGAATTTGTTGGAGGAAAATAATTCTCGCTTGAAAAACTGCTGGCGTTGAGGCTGGGAGAAGGACCGTACTGCACCTCCGTCGAACCTAAGAGAAGAAAGGAAAAATAAAGAGTTAAAAAACATTTCTTGCGACCTTTTTTGACATAAATAACTCAAAAAATGGATAAGGTAATGCATGTACGCTTTTATTTTCACTAGACTTCTTTTCCAAGAAAGAGAACTTTAGTTCATTCTTTTTTGTGCTTTAGGATGCATAAATCTGCATCGGTTACAAAGATAAAAGCATAGCATTTTGCTGTAACAATTAGTTCGTTTATTACTTCAAATGGACAAATATTTCTTATCTAAATTTTGTTGAACGTGATCATAATTAGTTCTACCGGAAATCCGATTGATCGGTAACGGACTTTCAAAGCAAATTAAATAAAAAATTAGAGGTCTTAGTCGCGGAAGTTAGAGAATAATAGTCACTAATATTAAACTACATGAAGCAATCATATCCTAAACTTGCGTCTTTCTCCCTTCACACATATCTTCTTAGGTAAATAGACATCGCGCATTTGCCATATTCCAGTAATCATAAACAACCAGTCCAGACTTGCAATAATCCCATGGATACTGGTCATGCTTTTTAATGGCGATTAAAACATGGACCTACAAAACAGAAAATTGACGGCGCAGGCTCAGCTGTCACATTTCTAGTGGCTAAAGATTTTGGTATGCTAGTCAAAGGGACATGCTATTAGTTGCAGCTTTGAGACTCTGACAACGGAAGATGGTACCAATGCAATATATTACATATTCAATTTCAGATCGTCGCGACAAGTTTTAATGGTTCTAGTAGAAACAATCTTGTTTTAATTTTGTCAGCAAACCCAAAACGTATCCGACATAGTGTTAAAGATAATAGTATAAAACTCTTTTACATCCTAAGGAATTCCTTAATCGCATTAAAATATGCTTTCCTTACTTTATATCCCAAGGAACGGCCTAATTGAATTAAAATACGCTTTCCTCACATTATATTTTCCTTTTCTTTCCTCGCGAAGTCTTTCCTCCCCTCATGCAGACACTGTCGCGTGATTTGCCGTATTTCATATCAACAACTTTCAAGTATTTTCCTCATCTCCTTCAAGACACATCTTTTCATTTTGATCATGATCTTATCTAGGTATTATTATATATATATATTGATTTTTAATGAAGACATTTGATTCATTATTAATGTCATAAAAAAGAGTGTTCATGCAGTCGGGTTCTATTATTTAGATAATGGCAAAGCATATACATGCTAACTACTTAGTAGACGGACACATTTTTTGGGGAATGTTAAGAGAAACTGACTCAGATTCTTGTTACACCTGAGAAAAACTAAAACTCCCATGTAAACAGAGTTTGACAAGATTTGTTAAGCATAGGTCAGGATAACAGTGCTCTGGGATTTTTACCACTAAACGGCTCTTGATTACCGACGCACCCTGACTAACAGACAGAGAGCCGATACATGAAACGACCAGTTTAATATAAATATGCCTTACGTCCACACCAAGCTCAGATTTTCTTTTAATCTTGCTACATCGTTTTCTTTTTTTTCATTTTAATTGGTTTAATTAATGAAAAGTTTCTTATAGAATCATTTATTATTTTTTGCTTAGGTATTATCTTCATTTCTTGCATATCATATACGGAATAATAGACATGTCAGATACAATGTTTTACATAATTTAGGTATATATTCAGTTCCAGTAGGTTATATTAAGTTTATAAATGAAACTAAAGGGGGAGGATCTTACTCGGTCACTTAAGAATTTTCTTCCGCTTTTGGCTATCTTGCCATTTCGCTAAACTTTGCAAGCTACCCACATAGGCAATGAATTTGTCGCTTGATGTAGGATACTTTAAATACCTGGAATCTATGATAGCTAGCTCCCATGATCTAGGATACCTGCTTGTGTATTTCCTTAAGAGGATTGCTGAATTTCATTTAAACTTGTATTTATATTTTCATTCAAACTTTCTATTTGCGCTGCTGTAGCTTGTATAATTCGAGGAATAAGCATACATTGTTTGCAAACTAAAGAGAAAATATAAACAAACTAGCAAAGATTTTCAAGGTATTTCGATAAAAATTGCGCAAACGCTATCGTAATGCTTGTGATGCACTAAGATAGTTAGTACTTGCACCTACCTGTTGACCGAGTTTTAGATTCCAGCTGCATGGTTACTCACGTAGAATAGTCCTAATTCCTTCTTGCTTACATCACTATAGCTAACTGTTCCACTCGCTATTGTGTCACGGTCATTTCGATTGCACAGGAGGTTTTAATTTACTCTGCTTACACCAATAACGAGTGCATCTACGACGGGAAAGTATTAGCTACACTGACTGCAGTACCGAAATCCTAGGGTCCGAGTCCTGGAGAAGGCATGGATGTAATTTGTCCGTTTCTACATAGGAGGCAACGGTGGCTAATTATTAGGTGCCTTTATAATAGTAAAAAGACCACAGCTTGTAGTGGCCAGCACCTATAGACTGCTAGAAATCGCTACTGGGAAAAAATACCAACAACTGGTAGATTGAACCAATCACAGCGAAGTGCGCATGATTACCATTAAGAAATGTTATTTCATACTGACTTATTAGTCTTTATGCATTGCATCCTTGTTACAGAAAAGAAGTACAGGGAAACTAATTTCATATTTTCAATTTTTCTTTGGGAGGGGAGCTCATGGTTGTTTTGTTACTATTGTTTTTGTATAAAATATGAAGTACTTCTTATTATGCTAACAGTGCTCGCTAGTCACTGTAAATTGCTAATAAAAATTATCTTTCTTAGATTAATTATGACATAAGCCATAACTGATATTTTGGTAGTAGTATAAAGTCTCCTGTAATTCATATAATATAAAATTCTGACAATATTAATACTTGAGACAAAGCATAAACATACCTTATTATACTATACATCTTACTCTCCAAATAGTGCTTTAACTCCGAGACATTTCCTGATAATGATCATGACATAGGCCACTTAACTTCTAACCTCTTTCATAGCATAAAAGCACTTTGGAAGGAGATGTTAATAAAGAAGCTTTATTACAGTTAACCAGTAAGTGATTAGTTAATTGAACTACTCAGATACTGATCCGCTTAAAATGTGTCATACAGGGTCTATTATTAATTCAACTGGTAAACGAATAATTACCAACTGAGGACTACATTTTAAAATCGTATAATATTTTTATTTTACCATGCGATCTCTTGTATTTTTTTTAATTCAATCATCAAACCAAACTGATTATGGCGATAACAGAACCATCTGCTTAGCTTGATCTAAGAAAAACTCAAGACGAATAAATGGATTATATATTTTATTTTTATTATTTAATTACTAATTATTTGTAAAATTAGTTCTTAAATGGTACTCCACCGGATTTAAGAAGGCGAAAGTAAAATGTGATAATTGTATTTGAATGTACTTGAAGCATTAAGTTTTTAAGAGCTAATTAGGAACGTTTTTAGAAGAAATTAGATATTTTAGAGGTTAATTAATTTATCAGTATTTTCCTCCTCTGTAAATAAATTGCATTTAAATTTTCAAGATTTCTTTTAAATAGTGATGAATCGAACATCATCAACTAATGTTTTCACAAAAGTCTATTTCAAAATTTTCAGTTAACCCATATCACACCAAACATTGAAGAAATTAATTTTTTTATAAATTCTTAAACATGTGTTTCTCTAAATTTATTTATACATATAAAAGCAAAAACATTACGAAATTTTTATTAATTTGATCAATATAGCCTAGCCTAAAAATAGGACAATGGTATAATCCACTGCTAATCATTCTTACGTAAGTGAAATGGGAGAAAGCACCATAAATATAGTCCAAAGCTGCATTTTTTACAGATAATTGTTGGTTTTGCTGTGCAGATCTTTAGCTTACATCTCCTTTGTCTATTTTCTGGGTTTTCACAATAACATGTTCATTTCGAAGCTTTAGAAAATCTTCATTAACTTGTTGAACATCCAGTTTTGTGCAAGACGGATTTCTTGGAATAGAAAGTTTCAAATAAGCAATTGTTATGCGCCTTACAAAATCAAGCAGACTCACACTCTCATCATTAAATAATTGTTTGAGCTTCCATGAAGCAGCAAATGCTGTCTCATGAGGAAAGACTTCGGAATACGTTCGAACTTCGGTTCACATTTTGCCCATTTTTGATTTACATCATGTTCTTCATTGCTATTTGAAACTTAAATTTCAATAATGTCTGCAACCTCTTAAGGCTTCCTTTATGACACATTATTTCTTCCATCTCTCTTGTAGATAAATCATAAATATCATCTGTGTTACTCAGAGCATTGGGATCCGGGGCTAAGATCACTATTTCATTGTCTATGTCGACTAAATCACTGTGATCTGAAGTCGACAAAAAATCCAAGGCTTCCTGCGCAGTTAAAAATTTATGCGACATAGTACTAATATCAAAATAATTTTCCGAAGTAAAACTCAAAATTCAAGCATGTAAAAGAGAAAGAAATTTAGTCTACTTCGATGAATTTCAGAATGCAAACTGACTTCATGAGCCAGTGTTGGAAACATTTATTCAACCTCCTCCTCCACACTTCAGATAATGATCTGTCAGTTGACGTGTACCTGCTAGCTAGACTAAAATGCCTTGGTTAGTTGCAGAATAGCAACGTTTGGAAAGAAGGGATTATCTCCATTATAAACTGATGGGATTATGTAGTACTGGATTTTACCATTGTCCCAATTTTAGGACAGTTAAAATGCAAGGAAAATTTATCGTTTAGGTAAAATGTTTTGACAATGTTTTTAATTGGTATAAAAGTATAGAATATTACCTCAATAAATTTATATGTACGTTTTTCTTGGAGCTCAAGGCTTTAAAATCTTGTACATTGAAAACATAAGCAATAAAATCTGAGGAAATCCCCATCTTAAAAAAATTATAAAAGATATCTAAATTAATTCTAACTCGCGATAAAGACAAATATATAGTTAAATTAGTCGTAAATAATAAATCATCTTTGATTTGAATTAAATTATTTCAAAGGTTTCATACAAAGACCATTTATGTGTGCTGTCTTAGTTTTAGGACAATGAGAAAATATGGGTTAATTAATTGTCCAAATCAATAATTATTTTTGTTACCTTAAAATTTTAGATACAACTAAACATTTTTGTCTTTACGCTATTAATTGTTCCTGTGACCGTTGTCGCTGTTTTACAACACTTTTAGTGCACGAATTTAAAATGTTATTCATTTCTAAGTCAACTGTAAATTACACTGCGCTCCAAAAGTTAAGGAACAGCAAGTGTTTTGTGTCTGAAAGAAATTTACAGGACATATTCACTAAATAGTTTTTTAATGAATGCGACACAGAATGTTTCTAAATTTCAACACAAACATGGATTACAACAAAAAATTGCAGTCTTGGCAGAACAAGCCAGTCTTGGAGAAATAGTATATTACAGTTTTTTGAGGTAAAATGGGGTGTAGTATTAAAAAAATTGGTTCTAATAAGGAATGTGTCCATCCCCTATCTGCAATACATCGGCGGCAGCGAAGTTCCATGCTGCCAATTAAGTTTTCGGTCAGTGAAATGGGAAGCAACGACCAGACACGGGGTAATCCTTGTCTAAGCTCATCTAACGGCCTTGGAGGAGGACTTAAAGCAGAAGCCTGTCTCCCAAGATTCTCTATCGGACCCAGGTCTGAAGATTGAGCTAGCCATTCCATCTGCTCTATACCGTGACTCTCAATATATTCTTCAGCAACTTAAGCTCGTTGCGCTCGCGCATTGTCCATCAGTAGCAATCCAGGAACAATAGCAGCGCCATATGGGCGGACACATTCATCAAATATCGCGTCTCGATATCTCACACCGGTCAAAGTTCCTTCATACAACACATACAGGTCAATGTGACAAACGAGAGAGATATCAGCTCGAACCATTATTCCATCACCTCAGAAATTTCGTCTTTCCACAATGTGGGATTGGTTGTATCTGGTGCGTTGTTCCCTCCAGATCAGCTGACGACCTGAATCACTCTCCAGTATCTGGACTCGTCTGTGAAGAGAAAGGTCGCCCATTGTTGACTGGCCCAGGAGACGTATTCTCTTGCCCGACATAAACAGGCACCTCTGTGTCCTCGGGTCTAGGGGACACAAAAAACTAGTCTTCTTGCTTAGAGACTTGTATTCTGCAGGCGTCTGTGCACTGTAGTAGCTCAAATTCTTGTTTCTATTGCCACTAAATGATCTGCTATGAATTGAGGCACAGTAGTGATATTCCTCCTTCGGGCCGAAAGAGCTAAATAAAGCTATCCCGCAGGTGTTGTAACTCTAGGTCTGCCTGGAACATATCTTCTAGACACAGGATCCTCGGATTCAAACCGATTCCATACTCTATACTGTACTCGGTGGGCCATACTACTAGAGACATTGAAAAGTCTAGCAGCATCAGCTTCTGACATCCCCTTTTATATCCATCCGATTGCCCGCCACTGAATGAATCGGGCAAACGACTTCTCCTGGACATAGACAGACTCTCCTGGATATTGCCCACGAAACTGTAATAAGAACTGAAGATCAACACACGTGAACAAAAATTACAATATTTGCATTTTTTCTCCATTTCCTATATAAGTATTCATTTCTATAAAATAAAAGTTGTAGATACTGTTTTTGCATATATTTTCTTAAATTTTGTTACTGTCGTGCATGTAAATTGTGAATTTAAACGTTGGTGAGCTTTGAAAACCCTGTCGTTCCTTAATTTTTCGGACGCAGTGTAAAATCGTGCTATTTAAGATATTTTGTAGCTAAAACATAATGTGAAAGAATTTGCATTATTCAACTCAACTTGTAAATCATGTGTAGAAAAATTTGGACTGCAACAAGTATATTTTAGGACGATTTGAAATTTTCCTTCAACATTTAAGGCTAGTTATATTCTGTAGTTTGTAAAAAAATATGGAATAAGAAAAATATAAGTTAAATAAATGAAATTAAATTTTCTAAAGAAAGTAAATATCCCCATAATTATTACATGTACTTGAATACTGTTTTTATTTTTTTTATTCTTAAATATTATAATTATACAGAAGTTTTGTTTTCTTATTATTTTCATAAATCCTGAAAATTGTTCTGTACAATTCTGTAAATTAATTGAACTAATTTCGTTGTTTTTTATATCTATAATGCGTCATGCTTACTTCTGCTTATTCAGACTAAAACTTTTCTTAGTTTCACCATTAAAGAAATACTATTTTTTTCTGCTTGTTTTATGTAAGTAGTAATAATATTCTTTAAATTAGAAACGTATAATTATGAAGGCAAAATTTCGGAATATTGGTTTTTTATCTCAATTTTGCTTTACTTATTATGACTGATTATATTCCACTTTAAAGTAAATACATTTTCTTGAGAAACACTGATGTTAATTCCAGCTGGAATGAGAAGATGTTGAACTAGCATACGTAGTCAGTTGTACAGGGCATTGCAGTAAATCGGTTACAAATTTTTAGGAGAGATGCAGCGCGCCAAAATGATGGAAAATCTCATAGCAATGCATGGTCGGAAATGCTTTCCTGGCGCGGTAGTGATAACACAAAATACAAGAAACGAAGAGCATGAACAGGATGAGAAACAATATTTATTACTTTTAGTACATCAGAAATCAAGAAATAAGAACGAAAAATAGACAACGATGGTCATTAAAGAAGGTGTTCGAAATTACGACCAAGGAGGAGGATGCAGGCCTCACATTTTCGTCGCATGGAAGATTTCATGGAAGATGCATGACGCACTGTTCCTGCCTTATGATCCGGGGTCGTAATCATTGTATGCCTTTATACTTATTTCTTGGTCTCTGCTGTAGTAAGCATAAGAGACATGCTTTCTCATACTATTCGTGCCCTTCTTTCTTGTGATTTGCGTCGTCATTACCGCGCCAAGAAAGCGTTTCCGACCATGCATTGCCATATATGATTTTCATCGTCTAGGTGTACTTTATCTGGCCTGAAATTTCACATCCTTTTCTGAAACACTGCGTAAGAAGTTTCAGTTCCTCGAGACGTAGATATTAACAAACTGAAAATTTCACCTTTATTTTCAATAATATAAAAATGATGATCAAAATTTAGTGAAAAGATGCGAAATTTTGTTTCTTGTAGGTGTTTCAGATAATTGTACAGAGAAATATTATTTAATTAATGTTAATGTTACAGTAGATAAATTATGCAGTCTCGTTTCTTACTAAAACTCTTGAAAGAGAAGGATTTGTTTTATATAAAAACTCACCTGAAAAAATAATGGATTACACAGCTTAAAAACCTTTTTCTGACGAACATAACTGGGAACCTATCTCAACTTTGAAAACTATACATAAATTTTCGAAATTTAATACTTCTATAAATGGGGATTTAATTTCATACTATTTTTACTTTTTATGTAAATTCGAATTTGTATTTGCTGAAGATTACCAGACATGAAATACGATATTCCCAAATTTGTATTTTCATAATTCATTTATACACATGTCTTTCACTTATATGATCTCTAATATTTTAATTAATAATTCATGGGACATTTTTCTTTTCATTATAAACTATTTTCTCCTTCCTTCTAGCATGCCTTCTCAATGTAACGGTAGCACACTCGGCGCGTAATCGAGCAGTCCACGCTCGGGTGCCGGCGAGGGCTTTGCATATTTTTCACGTCTTCGAATTAAAATTAACCTAATGCCTTCTACAGTGGCGCCCTAACTAAAAGATGGTAAACAAATTCGCCACCACCAAGATTTGGCGATTGCGTCCCCTAAACCCCAGTCGCCCTTTTAGAGGGGAGTATATAAGGTATTTTCTCCTTCCTTGCAGTATGTCTTTGTGGTGTAATTATGGCACATTCGGCGAGTATTCCAGAGGTCAAGGTTCGAGTCTCGGTTAGGGCATTGCATATTTTTCACGTCTCCTACATCAAAAAATCCTCATTGCAGCATTAAGGAGTATTAAGGAGATGAAAATCATTTTACTCATTCATATTTTAGGGACTCCTAGGAAAACGAAATTCAGAGTATCGTTATTGAAAGATATGAAAATATCATGTGATAAAATTTATTGTACTCTCAAAGCCATATTCATTAATTTATTCAATTGGAGCACAGGCCTGTGAGCAGCCAATCAAAAGCTATTTAGTTATGCGCTCTGTTTAAAATATACTGAGCAATGTTATTAATTTATACGATTTTGCTGCATACGGAAGTGAGCATTTGCAAAGCGAGACGCATAACAAACAGAAAGTATATAATCAATATATATCATAAAAGTATGTGTACAGTGTGTGTGCCGCTAAAACTTAAAAACCAGTTCTGGTACGATCAAAGGAGTTATATGGTGCAATAGCCTCCTATGCCCCATCCATGAAGAAGGTTCCCGTTTTTACTTGAAGGGCGTACTTTTGAACGTATAAGGCTGGAAGTTTCCCCTCTGGAAATTATTAGAATAGTCCAGAATACTTGAGAGCATTCCACAATTCCAGAACATTTCGGAACATTCTGGAATGTTGTGGAATGTTTGTTAGTTTATATAGTTTGGAACGTTCAGGAACAAAGCAGATTATTGTGGAACATTCCGGAACACTCTTGAATGTTTTGAAATATTTTGGTATATTGTAGACTACTCAAAGCTTTTCTTGTATGAGTGGGGCTACCCATTGGTAGGGCTATATAAAGCAAGATCCTTCGAGGGTTCGAATGTCAGTTTCATATTAGTGAAATGCAGTTAGTGAATAAAAACAGGCTGTGAAGTGTGATGAATCACAGTCATACAGTGACTGAATATAAATCGAAAATAAAGAGTGTAAAATGTATTTAGTATGTTTCTTAGTAAAAGGTTGATCTGATTTATATTTTATAGAATGCCAAGTATAAAATAGGAAAAGATCTTTCTAGTTCTGAAAATATATAAACGAAAACGAAATAAAACGAAAGAATATAACAAACACAAGTACGATGTAATCGGAAAAATGGATTCCATCTGCCAGTTTTGTAACGAGAAAACATTCCGTAGAAAAACACTAGGAATCTGTTGTATGAATGGAAAAATTCGATTACTAACACTCGAAGCA
>KK115733.1:238105-265934 GCA_000611955.2 Stegodyphus mimosarum
ACCTGGAGAAACTTCAGAATCAAAACACTTTCTTCAAAATATAAAAGAATACAACGCCTGCTTCCAAATGATTTCTTTCGGTGTCACTTAGATCAAGACTACCAGAAGTAAAATGCCGCCCAACCGGTATAGTTGCCCAACACCTGCGTACAGAAGGTCCTGGGTTCGAATTCCGCAGAAGGCATGGCTGTTTGTAAATGTATAGTGTCCGTGCGGCATGGCGACACTCTAGACATGCGGCCAGCCGAAAGTCCTCTTGTATGGATTTGATGGAAAGGAAGAGAGGTTGGGTACCATAAAACCCATCCCCCCTCGGAGTGCTCGGAATCAAAATTGAGGGGCGGAACTGAGCAAAATAGCACTGTCACCTGTAAGGTGATGAAGGCTGTTGCCAACGACAGGTGTATCTGGAGAGCTCCTTGCCGTGAGAAATTTCGTGGGCTTGGTCGATGTTGCTGTGAGATAAGTGAGCCATAAGTAAGAATAGACATAAAATCGGTTATGTTTTTACCATCCAAGGACAAATCTGTCACAAAATGGTATCATAACTACCACTGCCAACGAAGATTATAAATTTCTGCAAATATATTTCATCGGATATGAAGAAAGAGAAATTGATCAACGATGCACAAACATCAGTGGATTGAGACGAGAAATAATCCAAGATGTACAGAGGATCTTACACAAATACAATCAATTTTTTGCCATATTCAAAACAGCATTAGACCGAATGATTTCTGATGACTATAAAGTTATAATTCGAGCCGACAAGAGACCAACATAGCCACTACTGAAAACGAACTCATCGACGAAATGTATCCATTGTTCACAGCCATAACAATCCGGAGTGGCTATTTCAAAGAACTGTTTTAACAACTAAAAATAATATTGTCGACGATATCAACTTTAATATTCAAAAGAAAGTTCCCGGTGAAAAGATAATATACAAATCGATTGACACGATGGCAAACGTTGAAGAATGTGTTAATTTCCCTAAAGAATTTTTAAACTCTTCGCAAGTATCAGGACTGCCATTACACTACCTTTGACTGAAAATTAGATCTTCGATGATCACCGGAAAATTGGATCTTCGTTAACTCACCAAAACTATATAATAAAACAAGGATGGTTGTCAAACAGCTATCAAATAACATAATCGAAGCCGAACTTATGGCTGGAAAGGACAAAGGACACATAGTATTTATACCCCGAATACCACTGATATCTACTGGACCTCCATTCCAATTTAAAAGACTACAATTTCCAATCAAATTAGGCAATAGCTTTACAATTTTTAAGGTGTACTGATTTCCATATTCTTTGTTATTCGTAAATACAAAGCATTTTTCGCCCCAGTTTTTGTTCATTTATTTACCTCATAGGGTATTTCTCTCGCCTTCCTAGCATGCCCTTGTGGTGTAGTGGTGCGGCGCGTATTCGAGAGCTCCGTGGTTCGAGACCCGGCGATGGCATTGCTCATTTTTATGTCTCCTGCTTTCTAAAAATTATCTAATGTCTCTATAATCTATGCACACACTATACTACTGCCGTGTTTTGTAGTTGTGTTTCAGTTATTGCTACGTGCATATACGCTTTTGTAACAGAATGCGTTTGTGAAACTAGGAAATTGTAGCAGCGTTTACAAAATGGAATACTGATTTAATATGAACTACTTGCTTTTATGCATTATTGAGTTATCCCAAAATATTCTGTACTTTTTATTGGTATTTGATGTTTATTAAATTAACAGCATGTAAAACGATGTCTGGACAATAGCACATACTTAAGTTTTTATTCTAATTCTAATAATAAAAATTTGGGTTTCTTAAAGTTTGTAAAGATTTTTATTCCCATTTCTGTATTTAATTATGTACAACCAAACAGTAAATGCAGTTTCTTTTGTAGATGAGTTTATATTAATACTAAGAAAAACAACTGAAATTGCATACCATTTTCAGTACCATTTCATTAGGTTTTTTTTCGCACTCATTTGAACAGAACTGATTTGAACTGATTTTTAAACTGATTTGAATCATTCTAATCATCTTTCAGTTGTTATTTTTTGTTGAATCATGAATGCTATGCTTTCATGGATTCATGTGCAAAAATTTTGTTTCATTCATTCAGGCTTACATCGACTGGAAACGAATATTAAAGATAATTAAGCAACACAAAAAATTTCTGCAAAGCAAGTTAAATGATTCATTTTCATTGTAAATCCAAATAATACATGATTGTTTTCAGGTTTTGAACGTAGCTTGAGATTTTTAAAATTACAAAAACTACATAAAAGTTTCAGCACTTAAAAACTAAATAAAATTTTGTACAAAAACGTACAAATTTCAGATTTGAACCTCCTTCTTTAGTAATTTAAAGGTTTTATCCTTTAAATAACGTTTTAATGATTTAAAAACAGATTTTGTAATTTTAGTTGGATTTTTAATTCCAGACTAAATATATTTTTATACGTTTAAAAACATTTATATCTTATGTCATCAACTGTCCAAATTTATAGTCTGCCTGCATATTCAAAATTTCATTATTTGTTAATAAATGCATTTCTTTTGTCTATATAGGTTTATGTTCATTTTTAAAACAAACAAAAAAGAAAAAATACATTCATGTAAAACACTGAAGTAAAACGATAATACAAAACTGAAAAATCCTGTTCATTCATTCGTCTGCAGTTTAAAAAAATACCACAAAACGCATCTGAAAATTAAAGCATTAAATCATTCGGAAATAAAATAATCCTTTCCATTAAATTTTAG
Organism: Stegodyphus mimosarum; assembly: GCA_000611955.2. Taxonomy (NCBI): domain Eukaryota; kingdom Metazoa; phylum Arthropoda; class Arachnida; order Araneae; family Eresidae; genus Stegodyphus; species Stegodyphus mimosarum. Next base: position 240,877 of record KK115733.1, read on the forward strand.
CTTTCAAAGAAAATTTGTTATTATTAAAGTACAAACATGAATATTATCTATTACTTACCAACTTGAAGAAAATAATTTAATTAGAATATGAACATTTTGGAGTTGAGAAAATTATTCTTGTAATTACATTAGTGTTCCCATTAGCGTTTTTTATCTTTTATTTTGATACATAAGGATAACAAACATTAAACGATTTTTTTACTTCAACTATGGAAAAATCATTTTCTTTTTAAAAACAAAAAAAAATAATTTTTTTAAGTACTTTATCCAAGAAGAGAGCTGAACGTTTTCCAAGTAATAAATAATGATTACTATGGTGGTCTAGCCTCTTAAAAGCGTTTGAAATAATTTTCGCTGCCTGAAAGTGGCACAAAGCCACTCTTCCTCTATTTCATGCCATCGCTTTCCACAGAATGCGGGGTCCAAATAGGTGTAGATTAATCGCAAAGCCACCATTGCGTGGAGGGAATTGTGGGAAGCCAATTACTTTAATGGAGGTACATGCTTCCAAATTGTATTCTTTTCTCCGCTCTTTTAAAGCAGTTTTTGAAAAATGCAACATTTAACATATTATTTTTAGTGCTTAAGTTTTGCTATCGAAAATAGTGTTATACTCATTGCATGTGATAAATTACATTTTGTGTTGAGACACAGTCTAGTTTCATTATAAAGAGCTTTTGAGATATTAGACAACATACACTGTGCACTGAGTTCTGTGAATTTCGACTCAATAAAGGAGCTATTGTAAACGACGCAGTAGCAAGCGAAAACATGCAGTCATGTAATAGACATCGCAATTATAAATTTGTTTACAAAGAATAAAATCTGACCAAATTATTTTTAAAGTTAGATGCATTTTAATTGACCGTTTACTAAATTACAGCTAAAAACAAATACACTTTTACAATTCCAAAACGATATATAAGGCAAACAATTTAGTGCCAAAGTACGTAATACATATGTATGATGTTAGATGTGTATGCATGATGTCAGAAACATCTTTTAAGAATTAGAGTAAACCAGCAAATATTTTGCACACATTAACTGTGATGCGCTTTGAAATTACATGTATTTTAATTTCTATAAATTAAATATAATATTTAAATAAAAGTAGAATTTATATTATTAATTAAAAATTACTTTCACTGCTTTTAAACAGCTTAATTTGTTTGGTAGCTATAATTTGGAAACTAAAACATTATTGACGATCTAAAACTAAGGAAAATTATTTAATAATTAATTAATTTTTCCTGTTATTAATAAGAAAAGGATTTTTTTAACAAACGGAAGCCAATAAAGAATGCTATTTTACCAACCAAAATATAATAAACATGAAGGATTCTGGTCTAACATACGTGATATATATCGTTAGAAGCATGTTTATTATTTACACAAATTTCAAAGAAATTATACACCAAATTTATCGGTAATCTATATGTTGATTTTCAATTTGGTGATGATAATAGTTTTGGCTTAGCATGAAACTTGGTTCCAAGGAATAAGCATAGCATGAAGAAGATGGGAAGATGGATAGTGGTCAATAAACTTGAATAATATGTTCGCAGGTAGTTGGGAATAGCAATTCCTTGCGATACTTCATATAAATGCTGCCTGGGACATTCAGCTAGATTTCTATTTCCATTGTAATTTTCGGCAGGTCAGCTGCATGTTAGGATTTCATGCATCAGATGACCGCACCACGCTGAAGAGAATTACGGCCGTTGGCCACGTATGAAACCAGGACGTGGTGTGGACACACAGTCTTCTCACAGTCAGTCAGTCTCCTGTCTCCTGTTATTATCTTCTACCGCGGGAAAATATAGCGTTGAACGTAGCGCGTCTTCAGCTCTACTCAACCCCAAGGGAGAAATGCAAATTTTCCAAGAGTATATTCTAAATTAGATGTATTTTAAATAACCCTAGGTAGTTATATTACTAAAAAATAATTATTAAGGTGCGTTTATTGCTCCTAAATTTCTAGATTTAATAAACAGCTAAAATCTGAAAGATAAAGATCAAATCGAATCATTTGGCCCACCAGCAGTTAAGAGGTACACTCCGTGAACACTGGTATTTCGTTTCGAGGTTCGAATCCCGCGAAGGGACTGGCTGCATGGGCAATTTTCGCGGTATTCACCATGTGTAACGTAAATGTTACACATGTACCGTAAATGATAGCTTTCGACACTATTTGGACGATAGTACTTTTCGAGACTATCTGAAGCGCAACAGAAATCGTATTCTAATCCTGAAAGTGTAATGATACCATAAGTAACAGAAAAAAAATTCCTAGTCTATTTTATGAAAATTTGTGAAATTGATGTTACACATTCAGTTAATAAATATCCTTTGAAGTGGAAATTAACTGCTAGACCAAGCGTACCTAATATGATTAGTTTAAATATATGAAGCGGACATCTAAACTAACCTACACAACTGGACAATATACTATACATGTATTAGTTCTGTAAATATTTTGGAGGTTTGGGGATAACTTTGTTGAAATGCGACTGAAAAAAAAATGCCCGCAGCGAGCAGTGCTGGTCTTACATAATGGCGTAATGCGGATTAATTTTTAGGTGACGCTTCTTAAATTTTTATGCTCGTGTTTTTAAGAAAAAAAAGGACGCAGCCAATTTAAAAACAGGAATGAAAAGGAATATTGCTAAATTAAAGTTAGTAATTTGCTTTCATATTTTATTATGAATTATTATTATTTCTCGAAATATAAAAAGTATTTATGGATATAGCTACAAAAGTATGTAAGAATGTAATTTATTTGTGGAAAAACGGAAGCAAAACTCAACAAAATCTTTTACAGCAGTCCTGCTCTAATTTTCAACAAGGTCGGTAAGCAAACAATGTTAGGATCTTCCCACCGCACGCTTACGTCACTTGCTTATGGAAGAGGAAGAAACGAAAACACAAAGGGAGTCGTTGCGTTTACGTAAACTTAAGCAGTCAATGGCGTCAAGAGCAAACCTTTTTCTATAGAAGCCTTGGCTATCAATTACTTTTATCCACTTTTATAACGTTTATCAGCGAGTGGTGGATTCACATGGAAATAAATTTCTTAATAGTGCATTTTTAAGGGGTCAAAATTAGTAACCGAAAGATTAACAGTTCCTTCCGTAAAATGGAGATTATGTAAACTACACTCTTAATAAAACTTCTCTTGAAATGTTTTCGGCTTTCATTTTTTAACAATGAACAAATTGTGAAACATTTCTGCCAGTTAATAATATTAATTTGATCTGCATTGGCGAACGTTTGTCCACTTTACTAACAATAAGCAATATTTAGGTTGAATTTGATAGTAATTGTAGCATTAAAGTTATTTATTAAGTTCAAATTTTTATTTTTATTTGAAATACTAGTTTCTTTATCTTCAGAAATTACGAAATCCAATTCGATCTCTTCTAAAAGACAGAGAATTCGGTACCAAGAAAGAGAAAAAAACGTTCTATATACATTATTTAAAACTGTTTTGTCAATTTTATATGGATATCAACTGATCATAAAATCATGATATATTATGAAATCTGCTGTTAAAAAAAGCTTAAACTGGAAAATAAATGCAGTTAACCACTTAAAGTTTTGGCATTAAGACATACACTAAAACACAGAAAAACCTGTTGCATTAAACTGTAGTTTCCCAACTTTTTTTTTTATCTTCAGTGCCTCCCTCTGAATATTTTCCCTTTAGCCCTATCTACTCGTAACATTGCTGTATTAGATGTTTTTGAATGTAATACATAAGCACTGAATGAAAATGCATATCAATTATTAAATAGTTATTGAACTTACATTGCATTATACTGTTATGTTATAAGATATTTTCCCTCCTGCATGCCTTCATGGTGTAACGGTTAGCACACAACATAGTTAGCGCTACATAGTTGTACAGATGCATGCTTCATTGTGCTATCTATTGAAATGGGTACAGGCATCATATTTCAGGACATTATATATTACAGTAGATACACGCGTGATGTTCCCACGTTACAAATCATTTTTTCGAACAGGATTTATTTACATCAGTGTTTGCTATCAAAACTAGATCTATAAAACTGTTTACAAAGCACAAGTATTGTTGTGTAGTTGAGTTGATACTTTAGAAACTCAATTTTGATGATTCATTGTGTGTTGTTACGTATGCTTTAGCGATAATTGATTTGCAGCAGTTACATTATATCTAGCAATACATTGTCATTAACATGTGAAGATAGATCATGACAGTGTATTGTAGCGTCAAGAAGATCATATTTACAATCATGACTTGTTTTAATCAATGTTTACAATCAGCACTACAAAGTAAAAAAGAATATAAAATAATAATAAAAAGAACAAAAATAAATAAGAATTAAATTAAAGAAAGAATAAAAAAATAGCTTTATCTGCATACTATGTATATTACTTTCTTTTAGATATTTCTGCATTCTTATGCTGATATAGTGTCAACTTATTTTTGTCAGTTCCTTATATGCAATGTCGTGTGTTTTTACAATAATTAGTTTACTATAGTTACATTTCTTGATACATTACATTCATAACACTTTACCAACTCAGTTTTGGCAATGTATTATATGTTGTTCTCTTTTCAGATTATGTTCTGTTACGTTATGTTACGTAGAATTCTGGGGGTCATCTATTATTTACCCTAAGTAAGTAGGTTAGTAGCCTCTTATAGTATTTATGAGATCTGCTTCATATGGTTTGAGGCGCTTATTTCTTTCCTGTGAAGATACGCCAGCGCACATTGTATATGCATTTAATTCTTTTGTTTCGCTGTTGCTCGAGTTTTTCTTTGAAGGCTAATTTAAACTGCACAACTGTTGATTTCTAGCAGCCAAAAAGTCAATAAGCTTAGCAATTTTATTCCTCAAGTGCTTATTCTTGACTGCGTATCTTAAAAATGGGAATCAATCCTCTTCTGAATTCGGCTTCTTTAGATGAAGGGTATCTGTAAATGGACAGGAAAATAATGCATTAATCTGTGCAGAACCAGACGGAATCAAGTCTTCCCAAAGCATTTGTAATGACGAACTTGACAAAATAAAGATTCTTGCCAAAAAACGCGCAAAGCTACATCTAGAAAAATGCCTGCTACTTGGGCGCATTGATCATCGCTGTTGTTAATCACATCCCTTTGGAAGAGAAAAGTAAAACAGTGTGGACAAAAATTGTGTGAAGTGTTGACTGAGTTACCTTGGTATGGTTCTCGTAAGGGTGCGTGGCTGTAATATTTGTATAAAATAAGGTGACTGTTCATATATTTGTTCAAAAAGTGCTTAACCAAATTTTCCTAGCCTGAGCTTACTGAAGAACGCTTTTCGCAACTTTATGGTTTAAAGCGTAAAAATCATTATAATTATTCACTGTGTAGTAGGGTTATTATTTCTATTATTCATTGTGTAGTATGGTTTAAACCGAAGCCAGTCAAGAAAAGTAAGGTTGTGCATGCATAAATCTATAGCTGATTCCGTGAAACCGTAGACTGAATGTCAGTTCGTACTTACTTCGCTGTGATTGGTCAGTTCTTAAAGTAAGTTGGTCAAGTTAGGTTTCGTTCACATGATGGGTTTTCAGTCATTATTGGAATTAACCTCGCTTCATTATCAGAGACAATCAGACCTGTCCCGAAAACTGTATTAAGGATGTTGTCTAAAAGTTCTAACTTTTCAGATTTACACCAGATAAACAGCCAGTGACAAAACAGCAGAGGAAACACGAACTAACATTTGAATGAAGGTTTCGTTGAGTCCAGGTGTATATTTATCACGCGCAGTTTCACTTTCTCTGATTAGCTGCGGCTTAAAACGTGTTAAACATGCTTGAACAGAATTTTGTGCCTTAAACCACAATGTCTTGTGATCAAAAAGCCTTCTTCTGAACGAAGCCGTGGGAAAAAATTTTAAACCAATTTTCATAGAGCAAATTAATAACTGCCTAGCAAAGAAGCTCGCTTTATACTTCCGAAACGCCGTCGTGTAAACGGAGTCTTTATTTCTCCTTAAACCAGTAACGCCGCCCTTAAACTCAGCATGGCATACTGGTGGACGATAACGCTCACGTTTGGAAAATATGAACTAACCAATTACAAAATTTAAGTATTTAAATTTTTATAATTGTAGAGAAAATACATAAAACGCTTTGAATTCTTTTAACTAATAACATAAATGAAAAAAACTATATTTGGTTTTGGGTCTAAAATTTGAAAGATTATATGTATATTGAACCTACAGCACTAAGAGAAAAATTTACCAATCAATAAAACAATAAGATTTCCTCTTTTATAATCTTCCATTTAGTTTTGCTTTGCTCGTAAAAAAGTTGCTCATAAATCTAACAGTGTAAAACACATTAGAAATATTTGCAACAAATGTCATTTCATAGCATCATTATATTAATTGTTTTAATACATTAATATATTAGTATTGTAACATATGAAATAAATCAATTTTTTCATTCTGCTTTTGACATGCACCCGCATTTGCATGCCAAATTAAATATAATAAGGAATATGCAGATCTGTATTAACATATGGAATACATATCTTGTTTTAACCTTATTCTGAGGTTTTTATACATTTAATGACATTTGATACGCATCTATTTATACACGGCTTGCTTTAAGCAAAAATGTTGAAAATATTATTTCAAGCTCTAAAAACTGAAAACCTTTTCTAATTAAGTTTTCATTTTGTGCAACAGCAAGGATTTACTTTTATCTGTTAAGAATAATAGGAACTATCTTATTTAAAAAAAATCGACATATTTGAATAAATATTACCCAGCGTGATTAAAAAGAACTTTATCGGTTTGAAGGAATCTAAAAATAACTAACGGAATGAAACTAAATTTCATACGCTAACAGTGAAAGGTGTGGGGAGATGAATTCCTCAAAAAAAAAATTAGTAACATAAGTCGCCGACAGGAGAAATTTTGGCACTGTCGGAACGGAAAAGAGTCTATAATTACAATGAATTATGCAAAATTTCATTAAAGTTTTAGTAATAAAAAAAGAACCTACAAAAGTCAATCAGATACAAAACTCACAGAAAATGATACACTTAGCAACATTACGTTTCCCTGGGCTACATGAAACATTTTCGATGTGCTTAGCTACCCTGTGTGTACCATAATGCAACCAGTATATGACGTTCTCTACTGTAGTGAGTATAATGGCAAGTTTGCATGTTTGTAACAGCTTTATTCCCTTTCAAGGAATTCAGGTTTAAAACGCCACCAGTATACACAATGGATTTAAGGTACTCTACGACCAAAAGCTCCATGAGGTGATGCTGGGGAACGGCGTGGACATTCCTTCGCAAAATATTGGCTGATATCTCTCATATAACTGAAATGCATAAGTAAAAGATTCTGTATTGAACGAAGAATATATGGCGGTGCTTCCACCTTTGAATAAAAATTGTCATCCAGTCCAAATAGTGTCTTTTCTGGAATTTAGTAACAGCAAAGATTTGCAGAATTTCTCTATATTTTTCAACAGTTAAGTGTCCAGGTAATAAGGGCTGTAGAAATTAAATTCTCAAAACTTATGGGAATGGCCGTAAACATATCGGCCGTGGGGTATGGGAAGGAGTCTAGAATCCACACTACACGCCTACTTTTGCCAAGCTTTGGCAGAATGGTTGTTTGTGCAAAATTTTTAGTTTGTACGTGAGAGCAGAGCTAAAATCTGTCCTACTGGCGACATTTGGCGACTTTTTATGTCCTTCTAGGAAGTAAAGAAAGCATTGTAATCGCGAAAAAAATTCCGCCATCATATTTCAAAGAAAATAACGTAGCCTCAGAACATTGAAAATTTGTTTATGGGGTTGCTGTAACGTCTAGTTGTGCACCTCTCTTTTTGGTTGCAAGTGGCAGCACCAAATGTATGTTTTCGCGTATATATATCCATACACTCTGTTGTCGGCTCGGTAAGCTCAGTTTATTTTATTCTTATATATTGGTAAAATGTGCACTTTTTCTTAAAAATGATTGAATATATTGTTCTTATATTCTAGTTAAGGTTTCTTATGCCTTTGATTAATCTGCGTGCAATAGTTGTAGAACTATCAACTATTTGGATGTTGTTTAAATGCTGCTAAGCCCAACAAAGCCGCTATTTGTTTACATTTGAAACTCTTATTATAATAGTGAATTAAGTCAGTTTCTGCCCCTTCAGTGTCTTTTTACCGATTGGGACAGAAAGCAAGCGTTCAGTTTTTTGCACCAAAAATATGCCTTTTTGCCCGTTGGCCAGATTGCTTGTTTTAGCATAGAAATTAATTTTAATTGTAAAAATTGTGTTTTAACTGTTTTAACTGCATTTGGTGTATTTCTGTAATTTTAAATTTTTAATGAACATATGTTTTGTATATGCCTTGCCGCGAAGTGAGAAATGAATTAATCGAATTAGAAATACTCGTAATATATCCAATGGAATTCCAAGAAATAAGTTTAAATGGAATGCAGTAAATATGCATGAAATTTAATAGGCCGTACAAGGAAGTCATTTGGTGTCCACATCAGACTTTTGTTTTCATCTTCTCGTGCCTTCCACAGTCTGTATATGAAATTTGGTATCATGTCGTTCACTATTTTTAGCTCCACATGCCTTCGAACAGGGAAAGTTATTTTTAAGCCATTTTGTATATTTTAAACTCTTAAAAACAATTGGTATTTTTTTAATGTGCTAGACAGTATACCGAAGACTTCACATTGTAATTTATTAAAATTCCTAAGTATCACAAAATATATTTGAAATGTTAAGAAATAAGCCTTTCAAGATAGTAAAATATGGTACTAAAATTCATATCAAATTCGAAATCGCATTTTGATACACTGACAAGCTGTAAAATAAGAAACTCAAAAGCAATTTATTACGAGAGAGATTAAATCAATCAAATTTAATTAGAATTTGTAAAATTAGTTGAATTTGTATAAGAAAAAATAATTATTACTTTAGAAAGTGAAGAAATATTTTTACTATAGCTTCTTGATAGCCTTAAGATGAAATAAAAGCCTGTATATTTGAAAATGAAAATCATAAAATAATTTAAAGGTCAGAAAACTGCGCCCTTAATGTCAGAATTTTCATAGTGTACTTGTGCAATGGATTAGTAATACAGTATATGGTTATTCATATACTATCAAGAAAAATTATGGATTAATATATAAATAAATCTGAGTTTTACACTCGTGAGAATGGTTTTCTTCAACTTAATAACAAGACAACTGAGTCCACTGCCCTGAAGAGAATTCATTAAATCATAGTATTGATCCCTTCAGTGTAGCTCGAAGTGTCATTTACAATTAACTGAAGTTCAGGCTCCTTTTATGTCTAGTAATTTTTCTCCGAAAAAAAAAAACAGAAATTTGCATTGATTTGAAATAAAGTTTGATTTTTGCTGGGTTAATTATCTATTAATTTTTTTCAGAATTAGAAAGGAAATTTGGTGTTAATAACTTGCAGTTTTCAACTGCTATTTGCTATACTGAAATCAAGAGCTGTTAAGCAGTTAAAACTGAGTCCATTATTTATGGCATACATTGGTTACGAATTGTGGATGATGATTAATATTAAGTTAAGTACTAAATATTTAAATTAAAAGAATAATAAGCAAATATTGAAATAAAAAAATACTTTTAAGGTGCCAGGGAGTAAGAATTTGAAGTATCAAATTATTTGACACAGTTTTAAGACGAAGCTTTTTATATATAAAGTATTAAGAAAAGACAGATGAGAGCTTTATTTATTTCTTTAAATACTGAAGCTATAAAATGTATTTAAATTTACACTTCATAAAATTAAGACAAATATCTTTAGAACAAAGGTTTGATGATCGTGGATATCTCAAAATAAAATAAAAGTTTTAACCATTAATTTACCATTAAAAGTAGTAAACATTAAGTGCACCTTCTTAAATATAAACTGCCCACCAGCTGCGGAGCGGTGAAGTTGCTTAATACTTGTAGTTTCAACCTGGTTTCGATTCTAGACGTTGGACAGCTACATGGGCGTTTTCGTAGTTTCCCATCTGCAACGTGTATACGAGCCAGTTTACCTTTGTCCAGTCCTCCACAATTCATCCCTCTCCTTAGGCAGATAGCTCTTGCGTGCTTTACCATAATAAAATAAACCAAACCTAAATCTACATTTAAGTCAGTAATAGATTAAAACAACTACTTATAATTATATTCGCAAAATTCCGGGGTAAGAAATAGTAACCCCAACATGGTCCTATGCCATTTCACCTATCTAGTAGTTATTTGCAAATAGACACCGGCAGGTAATAATAAGATAATTATTCTATTTTATAATTCTCCTTTTCAATGCATTAATTTCACAGTTTTCCTATTTCTCATAAATATGCATCTATTTGCATTTGGGAATTGATCCTTTCTGAATTTTGATAAAAGAGCTCCGAGTGAGTTTTATCTCTATTTGAAGTCTGCATGATTGCCACAGCCGTCCAACCGTGATAGTGGTTAGTTACGCAAACTGCCGTACCGAAGCGTTCGTGTCCCGGAGAAGGCATGGATGTTTATAAAATTATAGTGTCTGTGTGGCATGGGGCACGCTAAGTATGCAGCGAGCCGAAAGTGCTCCCGAAAGGTTGGTGGTAAAGGAAGAAGACGCTCGAACCTGTCCCTCCGGGGTGCTGTCCATCAAAATTGGGTGAGGAACTCAGCAAAGTGGAACCGCCACCTGTATGATACTCAAGGTTCAAAATTTCTTGTGAAATATATATATATATCATCTGCAAGGCAACAAATAGTTCAACAATTCTAAATTTACAATGACTCTGTATGCTCCTTGGAATTTCGTCCCTTACTTTCACTTTTGCCTAGGTATTACATGATGCTCAATTTACTTTAATTTTATTACTTTTCAACCAGAAGAAAATCCCCGTGCAAAATTTTTCGATTGAAAATCGCACGGATTCGTTTAGTTTCGTTTTTAAATGTTCCTCTAGTTAGAATCTCTTATGGAAGTTTTATTTCTAAAACCTTCTTGTCCAGGGTTCACTCTAATTAGATTTGCTTGCGAGATTCCCCTCTGCTTGCAGGCGCCTTATGCGAGATACATTCCTGGTGAAAACCCTTGAGTGGGATTCTCTCTAGTTACCTTGATATACTGTGTTTTATTTGCTTGTGAGGTTGTATTAGTTTAAATTTGCTTGTGCGGGATTCATTCTACCTACACACATAACGGAAAGCGGGCTAACTGAAATGAAGAATCCCGAAGATTATTGCACCAACTTTACAATGGGGCTAAGTTCAGTAATTAGTTTTGTGAATTTCAAGATTTATTACATATTTGTCTCGTAAATTCTATTTTCTTTTTTTCAGATAAAATTCTATTCTTACGAGAACAAATCGTAAATGTAAATATTTTTTTTGTGGATATACTGTTGCCTTTACATTTTCTTTTTCCTGGACGGAGTTAGTTAAAAACAATCCTCGTATGATTCATTCCCTTTGCCTCCAAATATGCTAATATTTCTTGCTGGTAATTTCCTTGCTTGTGATGCTACCAACGTAACTGCCAACTCAAAATCTTGAATCAGTTTTCCTTTGAATTGTGAGTTTTTATCTGGTATAATTAGTAATATTAAGTGAATGTAAGTTGCTTGAAAAAATAAAGAGAAATAACAGAATAATTCTTTTCGCTTACCTGTTTCTTCGGTTTTCGTTTGGACACTCGACGGGTAACCATTGCGCAGTTTTTCAGATTTAGCCCGCAAAGGTTCTGGCCCTTGAGATGTTGAGGGCGATGACGGAGGAGGTATTTCTGGAAAGAAAAAAAAATAACAGTAAGATTGTAATTATAGTCAGTTCTTACGTATCCCGTCACTACGTCGTGTTGTGTTTTGACCAAGGCTATACGTTAAAAGCTATTTCTGCATTTTTTCTTGCATTTTGCACAAAATGATTGAAATTTGGTACTTATTTCCGATAGAATAGCAAGCAGAGTGTTATTTTCAATATTATGTAATCTACCATAGAGAGAGGTGTGAATTAATGGACACGATATGGCCGACAAAACAGTAATAGATTGGAACAATTACCTGCCGTAGTTTTGTATTCACAACCTTTTAAACCTAGACTCCGATGATTATATCCCAGGGCCTAACAAAATAGTAAAAAGCCCTTTTACTAGCAAAAGCGGAGCGAGTCGAATACTGATTGTTTGTTAAATAAAAAAGTGTAAATTCCTTCAGAATTCTGCAAGAAGGATTGGCGAAACTTTGGCGTTCTCATGGTCGACTAGTCGAATCTATTTGGAAACTCTCATGGTCGACGAATCGAGTTGATTTGCCAACTCTCATGGTCGACGAATCGAGTTGATTTGCCAACTCTCATGGTCGACGGGGTAATACTCAAGTAATTTGTCATATTTTTTATCTACTTATTCCATGTAGCATACAATAATTAAGCCGTCGGTAGAAACTGGCAAATAATAATCCATATTTATAATAAAAATCGTAGCAAGATGAAATGTTTCGTTCTTAGAATAGTTTAGTAGGGTCTGCTAGAATGCAACGAAAAATAAAAAACAGCTCTTCTAAATATCATGTAAATGCGGGCCCACCAGCAACCGAGCGTTAATGTCGCTGAACACTGGTAGTTCGGTCGAAGCTCGAATCCCAGTAAACGGGCTCGTTGTATGATCTCTTTTGTGGTTTTCTCTGTGTGTAACTCATATACGAGCCAGTTACCCTTAGAAAGTCCTCCAAGAATCTCTCCCCTTAGGCAGATAGCCCTTGAGTGATGCATAATCCATAATCAAATAAATCAAATCAAATCAAAAATGAAGTATATCAATGTAAGAAAACTGCTTTTCTGAATTTTACCAGGTCAAGAATATTTAATGAAAAGAATGAAAAAAAATTTTAATGCAAATAAATTAAAAAAAGAATGAATTAAATTTCTATTTAGAAGGTTTTTAAAAAGAGCAATTTTATTAGGAGGTGCTACTTTTATGGTGCATGTGACTGAATTATTTTGACATACATCCTTCGCTTAGCAATTGTTCGATTAATCCCTTTCATTTTTGAATTCTGCATTTTGACTAACATGTTTGATTTGATAACTTTTGTTTGCTTTTACATTCTATTATCGATGTTGGTAGCTGTAAGAATCAAACGCAATAATATTTATGTTATGTGTTCATGTGTGTGTGTTGCGAACAGTGCATAAAGCAGACTGTGTTAAGCTTTCCTACTTCTCTTTTTGCACGGCAACAGGAGTAGTAGTTGATAGAAGATTGTGTTTGTGACAGCCCTGCTGGATGGCTCGCTTGTTTTGAATTATTTTGAATCTCTATTTCGTATCTAGAATCTGCGTAACTACATAAAATTGAAGAAAATACAGATTATGCATTCTGTGAGTTATTCAGTGAAAGATCTGAAGCGATGCAACATTTTTTCGATAAGTCTAGCCGGAGAGTTAGTGAAGATTGTGACTGATTGAAGATTATGGTTCCTACATTCGTTCATTATAAATACGTAACTACGCATGTTAGTGGTGAAAACTACGTCAGCTTGTGAGGTAAGTGAATCTTGAACATTTATATTCTCTTTGAAGATTTGTTGAAAGGAAGAGAATTGTTGAAAACTTATCTCTGAGAGCCTATTCGCTAAATTATTCGAAACTTTCAGAGATTATTATGGGCAGACAGCCCTGATAAACAAATAAGAGGTTTGTCTTTTAAACATTGTCAGATAAAGAACTGGAGCTGATCCATTACTTGCAACTAAAGTTTTAAGTTAGTTAACAACTGGTGAAGGATTGGATTTTTCAAAGATGTGGCTTTAAGAGATTTTTTAAAGTGATGTGTCATCTTGTTTGCATTATGTCAAATACATTTATAAGATGTACAGTTGATTTTGTTAACATAAATGTGGAATGTTTTTTATCTTGTTGGCGGCCAATTCAAAATTTGAAATTATGATCATTTCGCAGTACATGCAGGTATAATACAGTCTGCGAAATTAAAATAGTATCTTAACAGCTCCTATAATGTTGCTTTGCTGTTTTTCATTTATTTGTATGATTTGCATGTAATTTAACAGAATACTGTTTTAGTGCTTTAAGGAAAAGAATTGGGTCAATCTGCATTTTGTTGCATTTTATTAATTTGAATTTTATTATTGTTTGGCATCTACTAATATCTTAAGCATTTAATGAAAACAAAATTATTAAAAAAACAGCTTGATTTCACAATAGCAGTTGTAGAAGTTGGAAACAACACTAAGAAATAAGTATTTGCATTTTTAAACATCGAATGATGAATTTTAAGTAAACATGTATTTAACCGGGAGAAGCTTATCTGTGTACAAATATTATTTGATCTTAATGTACACAAGCATCTTTTCTAAATTTTCGAAAGAAATTTTAATTAATCTGTTTTACTTTGAGATAAAACACTGGGAAATCAATCAAATGAATTATTTAGTGATACATATCTGTATCTTACGTCGAACGAAAAATATTTATAATTGCCCCTTAAATTTACCAAGTATAAATTACATTAAGTACAGGGACCACCTATTGTTTATCCTAAGTAAGTAGATAAAGGCACCTTACACTGTATATCCAGATTAGCATCGCCTTCCTGGGGTCCACGGTGCCGTTTTGGTACCGAGGTATTACAAGGGTGTTCTGAAACCGACATCGGAAGCTCTGCCACCGCTGGTGGTGTACTCAGTTGTCCCGTTTTATGTTCGGACTTGGGCATATGGGGCATTTGCACCGCTGCGTAGATTATACATTAACCATTGTATGCACGCAATGGTTATAACAGGAGTTCATTGCACTATTGTTTAAGTAATATGTCAGCCTCTTCGGACTGGTAATGCACGGCATTTAACTGCGTACGAAATGATTATATTTTCATGACACCTCTATATTCGACGCTTAGAGATACAAAAGCTTAACCCTATGCAATTCTTGTTAGTAGTCTATGTCCTGCTTCATGCTTTTAGTGGAGCCTATTTGTTTTCCTGTTGAGTTGCATGCGCAAATATTGCATTTGTATTTAATTGCTTTGTTTCGCTGTTATTGAAGCACCTTTTTTGGCGTCTAATTTCTGTTATAAAGCTCTTGATTTCTGACAGTTAGAGTCAATAACCTTCACAATTTTATGCCTTAACAGCTGATCTTTGAAAGCCTCTTAATCAGAATAATGCCGTTTTTATTTCATGAAATCCAATAATACGATATATTTTATTTCAAATATATTACTTCAAATATGCGAATACAGGACGTCTTATGACATCAGGGTGCTGTAAAATTCCGGATAACTGCAATATTCCTCTAGCCAAATATCTATGTTTTTGCAGTGAAATTGAAGAAAACTATATTTTACCTTTGTGAAACTTTATTTAAATGAAGTTACAGAAAACATCATTTTCATAAATTC
Source organism: Stegodyphus mimosarum (assembly GCA_000611955.2). Classification (NCBI taxonomy): domain Eukaryota; kingdom Metazoa; phylum Arthropoda; class Arachnida; order Araneae; family Eresidae; genus Stegodyphus; species Stegodyphus mimosarum. The sequence goes on from KK115733.1 coordinate 256,312, forward strand.
ATAAATTCATTCATTTTCATAAATCCGTTCCTCTTTTGAGAAAAATTAAGCACTGATATTATATTTTATTTGCTTAAACAAACGAACTATATTTCGTTTGCAATCGAAATAAAACGATGAAACTGATTCACATAACTGTAGGCCTATATAAATTTTAAACAAAAATTAAATGTTATTAGACCAAAGGGGATATTTGCCCAGAAGATCCATTAATTTCGTTTTGGCACTTTGCGTTGGTTCAATAAAACGGCGTTTCACTTTTCAAATTGTTACCAAATATTAGATCCCTGCATTATATTTAAAGAAATTAAATAATGAAGAGTCTGCATGAATGTATGTATGTTTCTCGCACTGTACAGAAACAGCGGTACTTAGAGACATCTGATTTTGAATAACGCAGTCCTCCACTCTAATATCGTCATCTGCAAGCCCAGATTTGGAATTTGTTTTATTATCTATTTTATCTTTTGTAAATCTTTAGCGAATTATTGATTAACAAACTGAACAATTTCAAAGCAAGTAATGGCAATAAAAAATTATCGTACGAAAAAATAATTATTTCTACCGCGCGAGACTGTGTATCGGAAATTCTAAATATGTGCTAATTCAAAATAGCATATTCTAAAAATATATTTCACAATAGCATATTCTAAAGATATCTTAATTATTTTACAAAGTACTTGGCATATCTTTAGAATATGCTTTTGAACTTAATTTTATGGTTTAATAGCGAAAAACATGATATGTAATAAATAAAGGAAACACACAAAGCGTTAAAAACGGCCCCTTTGGGAGTAATATAAAATCTGAAAGTGTTCCTATTTAAAAAAAACTGTATTCAATTAAGATTAAACGTAATTAATTTTTATCTGCTCTAAATCTTTTTATTTTAAAAGAATATTTCCTAGTATAAAGATGTAATGTGATCAGTGTTTAGTCTCATTTATAAAAATGATCATTTGTTAGCAGAACGCAATAGTATGTGTTTTTCTGTCGTTGCGAGTATCTGTCCCAATTGATACTGTACTACTTTTCTGCCGAATTATATAAGTCAATCGGCATGTCACACGAACTCGTGTAAATGAGTTGCTTTCTTATTTTACATTAAGTGAATCAATAAACAGTTAGTTGCAAGCAAATAAATTAATGAATGACAAGGTTAAATTTACTTCGAGAGAAAGGAAGGGAAGCTTTTCGGGTAGTCGAAATTTCAGATAGATCTGGTACAAATAAATGCATCTCCAAAATAAGCAAATAAATACTTAACAGTCAGATTAGGGGGGAGAGAAAAAGCATGTTTTCATTTGGTTTCGTTTCACCTAAATCGAATAAAATAAAGGCAAAAGAATATTCGGTAATAGTGGAAATTTTTTATATTCAAATTTCCAGGAGGAGTGAGTAGATAGAACTATATTTAGCGGAAAACGCTTAAATAATGAAGATCCTTAAATAGAATAAAATTCTTAAATAGAAATTAGTAATATCCGTTTTCTCTACTCTAGTGGAATTTTATTTATTTTATGAGAAAATTTTCAACTATATTCTATTACTGCATAACGAAATGTAAATAATATCTGGTTAATTTTAGTAACATTTAGCATATCTCTCAAGTTTAAATGTAAAGTTTTGACTGTTTCTCATTTATTTACTTTTGGCTTCTCATCTTAAATCCAGCTAAAGTCAAATGAAAATTATATAATTAGCATGCATGATAAATGGCGATATATATTACTGCCTTTACGATGCTATTTTAGATTGAAAAAAGGAATAAATTTAGAGTACTTTATACAAATTGATGCAGAATTTCTCCAAGAATTGGTCTCGAAAGAAGTATCACTTCTCTTGCAAAGTAAGGAATATTCCTCAAGGAAAAAACTAAAGTTTCTTTTCCTGGATGTTCCAAGGAAAATCTACTAAACTGCAGCATATAGAATGGTGGGTACTATTGAAATTGAAATGACTGGCAGGATCATTGGTTTGCATCAAAGCCGAACCCACCTCCTGTTCCATTTCTTTTTAACCCCAAATTTAGACGTTTGATGGATAGAACAGTTTCAAAAGAGAGTCTTCCTCTTATGTACAGAATTTAGAGCAGAAATGAGTCAAGCACATTCCATAAACGCTATAGTGAAAATGACATATATGCGGATATAGATAGAAATGCACACATGACTATTTATAGATAAATGCATATAGTACTCTTGCATCAAGAAATGCATAACTACAAATATAAATGTGAACTATATGTCCATTACAAGAAAGAGAGAAAAATAACACACAAGTCGGTAAATTATACCATTTATATTTAAATTATACTTCTATAACACATCTTTCCTCTAACATCCATTTATAAATTATTAATATGTTGTTTAAACTTACGCTTGTTGTTTAATTTTACGCTTTTTTATGCTCATCAGCGAAGAATAAACGGTATAATATTGAATCCAGCGCAAATAATTTAGATGCGATTCAGAGAGAAGTGTAGGATATAGCATATTTTGAATAATAAATGCATTTATTCTTACAAAGATTTCATGTTACATGTCAAACATTAAAATAAGGTTTCCATTCATACAAAAAAACAAAACTTTATATTTTGGCTTTAACTAACTAGAAGTGAAGATAATTTTTATCTTACATTTTTTTTTTTTATTTTTCCATTTCTCTTATATGGATGTATTCCTTTTTCGCATATTTGCAATATTTCTTTGTTTAAAGTTTTATGAATCATAATTATTATTTTTATCGTTGTATTTACATTTTTCATCACATATAGATTGTGTTTCGGCAAATAGGATACAAACTTTCAAGAGACATAGAGCACACCTATACAAAAGAAAATCACATAGCAATGCATGGTCGAAAAGTTTTTCCTGGCGCGGTAGTGACAACACAAACACAATAAAGGAAAAATATGAACAGGGGAGGAAACATGTTTATTATGCTTAGTATAGTAGAAATCAAGAGATATGAACAAAATAGGCAACGATCGCCATCAAAGAATATGTTCGAAATTACGACGCCGGACGCTCAAGCCTCACGTCTCTGGGATGATCTGCTGTTGTGGAAAATGCCGAGTATAATACGGACTTCCCCAGCAGCTGCCACGATACGTGCAGAAGTCCGTCAGCACTTCTAAGGGAGAGTTTCGTACACCAGGGTCTTGACGTTAGCCCCCCCCTCCCACAGGAAGTAGTCAATGCAAGTGAGATCTGACAATCTTGATAGCCTATGCACCGAACCACTCCTCCGATCCCATGTTGAGAAAACGTTTCGAACGTAATTTCGAGCACATTCTTTGATGGCGTCTTGTTTTTTTCTTTGACGAACGTCTGTGTTTATTCTTATTTCTTGGATACTAAGCATAATTAAACATATATTTTCACCTTGTTCATGTCCTTCCTTTCGTGTGATTTGCGTCGTCACTACGCGAGAGGAACGCGCTTCCGACCATGAATGGCAATGTGCTTTTCCATCGTGTAGTTGTACTCTGTCTACCCTAAAAGATCGTGACGGATTTGCTGAAGCTCTCTGCATGTATGGGGGTGTATAACAAAACGAGTATATGAGACGAAGGAAACAAAAAAAAAGGCTATTAGCCTAAGTGGCGTGAAATCTGTGAATATATAGGATGATTCTAAAATTTCCGTGTCAAATATAGCGGCAGTAGAAGGAATCGAAGGAAAAAATAAACAAATATCTTGGCATCGCACCGTGTGTATGAAGATACATATATGCAAGTATTGCAAACAAGAAAATATGTTTGGCTGAAATTTTTATTTAAGGCTTTAACATAATACGTGGCCAAGAAGAAGGGTATATGGAACACACCTCTCGTATAACGTTGACTGACATCAAAAGTTAAAAAAAAATAAAACCTAAAGAAATATATCAAAAAATCCATCCAAATAAATAATCCAAAAGGTGTAATATACTTCAATACGAGTAGCGCGGATATATATTAATTCTAAAAAGGGTTTAGAAAGTAAGATTAAATTTATAGGAGAAATTGGTAGATAAATAATATTTTAATGATCGCAGCCGATTGTTTTTGTTTATTTAAATAAAGAAGCTGAAGACTATTTAAAAGGTAAAGTAAGTACTTTGTTTCATTACGTCGTAAGAATATTATATGTATCATTTGATTGAGAATAAGACGAAAGCCTTTTCCGCGTGTAATATTTATTACGGAACTTCGAAGCTACATAATTATAGCAAACACAAAATTCAAACATATATATTCTTAAGCTGAGAGAAGATATTATAATGTTTATGAAGTAACTTCGTGTAGGTAAAGTATTAAGAAGTTAAAGACAAGCAAAGGTTGTAATTTTCAAAGTACGGAGCTTTTAAAGATTCGTAATTCCATGTAGTCTTAAATCTAACTTATTTTCCCTCATAAAACTAGTAACTATACTATAAGAAGATTACTAATGAAAACTGACTAATTATATTATTATTCTGTGATCATAATATAGTTGATCAAATATCTAATATAGCATAATTTTTACTTCATTAGTTTAAATTTTGCGTTTAATAACTTAACTAATAAACAATCAAAATTGTGGTAAGTAGTTAAGTTCATAATAAGTTAAATAATTCAAATTCTTGAAATTTCTATGTAAACCTGAGTTTATTTCTGAATGAGTTGGTCTTTTTTTCATATGCAATTGAACGTTTTGAAATTTAGGTAAAATAAATATTTATGCGCTTTATAAGGTATATTTCTCCATTTTTCCTGCTCTAATTTAAAAAATATACTGGTGGGTTATTTCAAAATCAATTTTTTATAAAAAGATATATGTAAACGCTAAGTTTACTACTTTACAATTTAGTCTAGGTCAGGGGTTCTCAACCGATGGTACGCAACAGAAAAATGTGGTGCTTAAGTGTTTTTAAATATTAAATTAAAAACCCAATATCCTGATTGAGTTTTTTCCCTAACATTCGTAAATTTATGCGATCTGAGCTTTGTTCAAGAGTGGTGGTGGTAGTAGTACTTTGTAGTGGTGGTACTAAAAGTCTTCAATTTTTGTTTAGATGGTACGCGTTAGTCAAAGAGTTGAGAATCGCTAGTCTAGGTTTTTATATAGAATAGATGGAAATAAGTGAATGTTTTATAATTTCAATAAAATAACTGAATATATTTACTTATGTGTGGTATTAGGCACATTTCACACTCTACTTCTGCTTTAAATTTTAAAAGCATACTTATGAATTATTTGCGAAAACGATTTTTATATAAAAAGAGATATTAAAGAACATTTTCGAAATTCATGTAAATATTAATTACAAAAACAGAAAAAAATGCATCTAAATGCAAAGTACATTAAAATACTGTAAGAAAAAATCATTCATATTCATGTGAAAATCAGGAGTTATCTTACGTGAATGAAGGAATCAGCAAATATTTTATAACATGAATAAATACTAATAAATTTTAGTCATATTTATAAATTTGCAGTGCACTGAAATCATTAAAATTGGTTGTGCATTAAACTTTTCATCATACTACACATTTCATCATATTATATACAGTACTGTAGGTATGTACAACTTGCCCCCCCCTCGAAAAAAAGGGGGACATTTCTATACCTCCCGTTCAAATGGGCCGATTGACGGAATTTAACTCTCGATTTTCATGCCTGGAAAGCTCGACATAGGACATATATTTTATTTATATATAGCCAAGTAATTTCTAAATAATTAGCTATCAAAACTTTAGCGCTTCAGTGTTAATTGAATCTGGTATAAATTAATTCATATCTCTTTATTATTAAACTTATTTGTTTCCTACTTTCACAATTCGAAATTTAGGTTCAATCCAAATAAAATTCGAAGCTATTTTCTGATTTATTTTTAAAATTTGTAATTTTTAGTAGTCTTTATAAATATTTTGAAAAACGTTTTGAATTATAATGTAAAAAATTTATATAATCACTTTAAAGTAGATGTATTTCTAGCCACATCTGCACATAATTAAACATTTTGTTCAAAATTACTAAAGATTTACGTGAATTTCTACATTGGCGCGTGTTTAAATTTGGCATACTTGTTATAACCGAAAATAATGCCAAATGTGGTCTACGCACTTTGTTAAAATTATTCGAAAGAATGAATGATGCAGTTTTTCCCCGCTCGGGCAGAATGAAGAAAGGGAAAGGGGAATACATTGCGACACAAATTAAGGATTTCTCAAGTTTTGTCACAAACCGAAAAAAATGCTCCAAGAGAAATTTTTAAATTTCTCGATAGGTTTCTCACCAAATTTGACAAAATATAGTATTTGGGCATAACTTGAGTCATAGAATCGAAATATAGAAAAACATCCGTATGTCTTTTCCGAAAAAGTCCGATTTTGTGACAAAATACTTATGTTAGAACAATGCTATATATAAATCTATCATATACCCTAAGTCGAGCTTTCGAGATATGAAAAATGCAAATTAAATTTCTTGAATCGGAGCAGTAAGTAGAACAGGAGATACAGAACTGCCTCATGTTTGGTGTTGAGTGTACATGTATATTCTCGAAAATACTTGTTTGTAAAGAGTATTTTTGCTTCTTTTAAAATATAACTTATTTTCTACAAACATAAAGATGAATATGCGTATATGTATAAACAATAGTTAACTCACTTTATGTTTACCAAGCATCTTTTTCAGATTTTATGCACTAACTACTGCTTATTTATTCCTCATTCACGTTTAAAATGTGATTCGCAAAGATTAAATTACACCGTAATTTATACCTACAACAGATATCCCTAAATGCTTTTTTGTAAGTAATTATTCATTTAATTACTTATTAGAAGCTTAGATTATGCAAATGGAAAACGCAATTTTGTAAATTACAATTAAGAAAATAAATAATGAAAATAGAGTGCAAAGAAATGAATTAAAGACGCAGGTAATCGTAATATTTGTTTTTAAGTTCATTTCTTTAACTACCATTTGACTCAGGTCGGTTTTCCTTTCAATGCTTCAGCAACCATGCTGAGGAATCAAACAAACAAAATGAAGAAAGGTTACGGATTTCATTCGTATTCAGTTCGTGCGTCTCAATAAATGGCTCCCTTGCCAACTTGAGGGTCCTGTTTATCGAAGACTCTCCAAATTTTTCAGTGTCCGCAGAATGACACAGTCACACGATAGCAACCTGAAACTATTTTTCTGAGAACTCTGAAGGGTATAAAAAGATCAAAGTCAATGAAGGAAATAAGGAAATAGAATTTTATCCATAGTTGTTGAGTAAGGGAAGAGTTTTCCAAGATTTCCGTATTCCCTTGTCTTTTTCCATTTAAAAAGAAATGTTACCACAGGGAAAGAAAAACAAGACAATTTTATCTGTTACCTATGAATCAAATCCTGAAGTCAAAGAGTGCAACTGAACAGCTCTCTATTGAATATCATCACTGAGTTACCAAATTATTTTATAGTATTGTTGGTATGTGCTTGTATTTTTATTGCTTATTTTGCACATTATTTTATTGTAACTTTGGATACGTTTCTGTCTTTTATATTGAATTTAATTTACATCAAAATACTGCATTTTTATATGCGTATGAACTTCAGTATAATTTAGTGCATGCAGTTCTGGAGAAATAACGTCTAGAAATTTTAACAAGCAAAAAGAGAAGACTTATCGACTGTTAAACCTCTAGAAGCTGGTAGCAAAATTTACGAATTCGCTGCCAAATTTGATATTTTGAATGTCTGACGATTATGTTTTATGATCTTAGCAATCAGAGACAATTTTTCAAAAAATATCTTAGTAATCCTATTCTTCTCAGCTTCATCAAGCAGCAAACTATGGCCAAATAGAAAGACATCTCACAAGGAACTAATATTTCTTTATGATATTTCCTCTTTTGTTTGAATTTTGTTATTATTCTAGCAGCAGTCGCTGAACACTGGTAGTTCGGTCCAAGATTAAAATCCTGCATAACGATTGGCTGCATGGGCGTTTCCGTGGCTTTCCCCATTTGTAACATGTATACGAGCCAGTTTTGCGTAGAAAGACCTCCATGAAGGCATCCCTCCTTTTAGGCAAATAGCCCTGGAGTGCTTTGCCATTATCAAATAAGCCAAATCAAACGTTCTAGCAGATATTCCTTTATACGTTTTCATTTTCAAAGGATTCAACCGGCGTTGCTTTATAAACGTACTAAACGGACCAAGCTAAAACAAAAGCTACGCAGTGCAATACGTACAAAAGACACTTATCATTTAGTTCGTTAAATCTAAAACTCCTATCAGCCATTATTGAACAAATTTGCAATTATATTGAATTTTTCAGATTGCAATGCTATGAATTTCCAGCTGCAATTATAATTGTTAAATGTATAATACTAAGAATACGTATTCTGGTGCTTTTAGTTAAGTCAAATTAGCCCCTTTATAAGATATTGTTAATTGCCCTTCTAATAAATATTTATGGAATTTAGAATCACCATATAAAATATTATTCCTGATAGCAATTTTAAAATTACTTAATAATACATTCAACTTTCTTTCTATTTTAATTCCTGAAACAGTTCAGATTCTCCTTCTACAAAGTCAAAGAGTCTACGATTTATTCCTACTACACATCTTACTATTCAAATGAAAAAAAAAAAAAACTTAAATGTTTCGAATATAAATTACGTCAAAAGGGGCGTTTTTTTAACATTTTGTGTGTTAACTTTAATTCTTGAATATCATAATCGCACTTAAACCATAAAATTCAGTTCAACAGAAATATCGCAAAATAATTTTAAAATGAGTATATCTGTAGAATTTCTGCTACAGTTCCGCGTGCTTTAGATTAAAACGTCCCCTCCCCCGCAGAGTGTTGCCATTGCTTACTTTTAAATCGTTTGAGTTTGGTTATTAAAAATTCTTTAAAGTTTTACAAAATTTGAAATAGATAATAAAAGAAATTACAAATTCGGGCTTCCAGATGTGCATATTCGGGTGGAAACGTATGTTATTCAAAATTGGATAGCCCTAGGTACCGTTGTTTTATTACATTTGGAGAAATATACATAAATTTATGCAGATTCTTCATTATTTAATTTCTTTAAATATAATACAGGGCTACAATATTTTGTGGCAACACCTTGAAACGTGATTCAGACTTTTAATGTTTCTAACGCAAAATCGCAAAATGAAAACAGGGACAGAGCCTCTTTGGACTAAAAATTTCCTGTATCTTTTAAATCATACCGGATATTTTATTTTGTGAGTTTATTTTCTCTGGAGTATAAGTCGATAAGCTTGTACTGAAAATTAGAGAGAATTTGTTGTAAAATTTTCAATCAAAGTATCGCAGCACATAACTATCATTTTTGTCTTTACTATAAAAATGCAGAACTGCGGTTTACCTTGCGATATTACATTGCTTTTGAATAAGAAATGAACATTTTCCGCAAACAAATTCAATAAATCCTTTTCTTGACTATAATTTTTTACATTAGTTTGATTGATTACAACGACTGAGGAGAGGATTAACTAACAAATGTTACGATATTATTTCTAGAGATCCTTAAATTATAATTTACCTTAGTCTTCTAGCATCATGCATGAAACTGAGATAACGATAATATATATTTCTAAATTATTGTATTCACGACCTTTGCAGCA